>CAJQZM010041512.1:0-21585 GCA_907164665.1 Colias nastes | reverse complement strand
TCGGTACTCCTCTGTGGCATGAAACCATACTGGTGGGGGCTTATTTTAGGCAGCAGGTAGAACCTGAGTCGGGCGACCAACATCTTTTCGAAGATTTTGCCGAGAAAATTTTTTTGGTAGTTGGTTGTTGGTAATTGTTGGTAGTTTAAAATTATTGGTCTAGAGTATAGAGTGAACATATACAACGTTTGGCCTAGCATAGATAGGGATTAGTCCTTAGGTCCTAGGTGAACAGAGCCTGCAGCCTCGCGAAGCAATTGCTGCGCGAAGCAGCTCGGTCAGTTTGGACGAGGCTAAATGCTAATGTTGTAGTATATGACGTTCCCGTCATGCTTAGTAGTTGCACATGTTTAGTATAGTGCTTAGGAGCGTAATAAATGAGAGGTTTCGATATGTTTTCATTGGTAGAGACAAATAACTGATAGGTAATAGAAGGAAAAATACACTGGCCAGTATGGTTAGTAGATCAGTTATCAGATACAAACTGCAGTACGTCGGTCACGGGTTTTCACACTGTTTTTAATAGATAGGAGTTACCTTGAATATAATTAATTCATACGCTATTTATTTATTTTATCGATATAACTAGCTGATTCACGACTATTTATTTGTCTGCTCGCAAAACGAATATTTTCTCAATTGCTCGTATTGTGATACGACATAGCCTGTAGACTTCCTTAATAAATGGTATACAATTTATAATGTAATTCGATCAAGTAGTTCATGAATTAAGCTATAGAAACTTATGACATTAGTTTAGAATTCCACTGTAAGTAAATATGCCCACAATTTAAACGTCAAGCCTCAAAACTAGATTCATAAATGAAATGCGAACTTTTCTCTGAACAATTTCCCCTACAGTTCAGTCTTTGTGCACCGTGTCACAGTGCACATCACAAGCAACGAACGTCAACGTACGACCACTATGTAACGGGATTGCCCCTCGCAATTCTTCTGCTCTGTGCCTTTTGTTCGCGCCAACTTTTATCCGTTGATTTGAAAGAGCTTGCTGAAATGAATTTCGAATAACTTTCATTTGTTAAGCGAATAATGTACAATTTCGTTATTACAGTATTGTAAAGGAGTCCGGCGGGTGTATGTGTATTTGGCTGAAAAGTATTGTGTTCTGTAGCGGTTTCCTTGCTTTTCATCGTTTATTAGCCAGCAGTTGCCTTGGTCTTTGTATCAAACTGGGCTTATGATCAACCTTTAGTACCACAATTCCTTCAAATATAGAGTTACTGATTTTATTTTTTAATAATGTAGCTGTATTGTATCTGTTATTCTTTACAAGATCTATAGTATAGTAACAACCTTATTAAAAAAACCAATAGCATTTTCGGATGTGTCCTAGAGACAGATAGATAAAAATATCAACTCTATATGAATAAAACAGTTTCAAATTTGTCACAACGAGTAATAATATGTATTTAGTATCAACCCAATAATTAGAGAATATAATTATACACTAAATTTATATATGCATAAAACTATGTTTCAACAACATAAAGAATATTATTTATTTCGAGGTATTTATTATTTACAAGACCTTTATCTGACATTTAAACATTAGACATGCCGGTGTAGTAATGTAAATATTAATACTCATTGTTCATGAATCATTACCGATTTACTGAACAATATCTTACGAAAACTTATAATAATACGTTATGGCCTTATAAAGCTCAAAATCCAGTGGAAACGAGGCTTTTTAAAGCTATATGTCCTCTCTCAGCTTAACTCGCCTCGCCATGATGCAACTCCAAATATAACTGTGAACAAATATCACAATATACGTATTAATAAATAATTAATTTGAAAATAAATAAAAACAATTATTAAATTAATTATATTTGAGATACTCTATTTATGTTTCAACGTTTTGTTAGAAATATTTTTTCACATTCGCATTTAAATACGTCAAAATTTGTTAAGATTAGATGTAATATTTGTTAACACATATTAATATTTTTTTTTTCTATTACAGGTAATTAACGAGAAGAGCCGACAGGATCTAAAACGAGTAGGACATTATAATCGAACTCATGACGTGAGATAAAAGAAAAGCTAAGTATTTCCGAACGGAAAAAAATAAAGCGATGGTGGTATATGTTATGCAAGTATTATACAGTAAATCCTGGAAAACCAGTGACAATAAACGCAGTGTGAAACTTTACCTCGTGTTCTTTGTGTGTTCCCTCCATCTCAACATTAAAATATGTAACAACTAGCTGCGCTCCGCGGTTTCACCCGCGTGGCTAAGCTCTGTTTTGCCTTTCTCAATGAATGGACCGCTGGAATCTAACACCGAAATAATTTTTCAAATCGGACCAGTAGTTCCTGAGATTAGCGCGTTCAAACAAACAAACAAACACTTCAGCTTTATAATATTAGTAAAGATTATGAAGCGTATGAGCTATAAAAAATATAGCTTAGCTTGCACTGGATGCCACTACATAGGGAATCCTTGAGCCACTCACCAACAGAATTGCGACAACTGGGCCAAGTACACTTCCTTTCTTTTGTTGTTCGAATTGTATGGTACATTGATTTGAATTTACTTTAACTGACCAGCTGTTTGGTGTATGGTTAATTATTTAATTATATTTTAAAGAAAAGAGTGATAGTTGCACTTTTAAGACTGAAGAACGGCTAAACGGATTGTAATGTTGTTTTAGTTCGTACATAAATAGTCCATTATTATTCGATTATACTTGTAAAATACAGTCTTAGTCGTAGTTCTTTATTATCTAGCTTTACAATAAATTAATAGATCGTTTCTTTTACACCATTATTTGTTACATACGTTGAATGGCCCAGGCTCCTAATATAGTTATAAACTGTTTTTCAGGTGCCTGTGTTCATACTTAGTTATATTACACTATTACAATGGCGTATACACGTGATCACTCAGCTTATCTATACTAATATTATAAAGCTGAAGAGTTTGTTTGTTTGAACGCGCTAATCTCGGGAACTACTGGTCCGATTTGCAAAATTCTTCCGGTGATAGATAGCCCATTTATCGAGGAAGGCTATAGACTATATAATATCATCACGCTAAGATTAACAGGAGCGGAGCACTGCGGGTAAAACCGCGGAGCACAGATATCTAAACAGTTTATGTTTTGTCTTATTCAATGCAATAATTTTTAATTGTAGATATATTACATATGAAATAATTATAAAATGTTGTCGATGTTGATGAAGAAGTACATACAGCATGCATATTGCATTCTAAAAATAACTCCATTTGGAAACACGGAATTTAAAGCATTTTTATAAGGTGTGATGCTGCTTTTTTTTTTTTTTTTTGTAAGGTGTTTCTCAATGTTAGCCAGAAGGGCTTCTACATTTTAACGCGGACGCGGGGGTGAACTGAAGGTTCACCCTGGTAGCGACATGCGCAAGGGCTTCCCCCCTTGACGGGGATCTCGAACCTCGGCTTGGGCTGTCGCTTGAGTGGAGGAGGCCTGAAGGGCCCTAATCGGACGGGCGCTCACCCGGGTGGGCGCGGGAACGCGGAACAAGGGACCTCGTCTTCGCCGGCGAAGACGGTGTACGCTTTCTGCTGTGGTGTGTGCGGTGTCGCGGTTTGTTCGACGTTGGGCTTCAATCGCCGAGTCTAGCCGTGCGTTAGCTTTGGTAATTTCATCGTCGGAGTCGTCCAAGACGTGCCTCGGCCGCCTGCGACGATGAGTGGGATCGGGTTTCGCGACGTATGCGATGGCCTTTGTCACCAAGGGGTTGGGGTGGTTTTTAGCCTTGTCGAAGTAGCGCTTTGACGCTTGCTTCATCCATTGGGCTATGGTGGGGAGTTCTAAGTCCCTATGTAGGTCCACGTTACGCACGAACCAGGGCGCTCCAGTCGCTGTTCTCATGAACCGCGACTGAATCGTCTGGAGCTTGTGTATGGAGCTGGGAGCGCAATGCGCGAAAACTACACTAGCATAAGTGAGGATTGGACGGACCACCGTTTTGTAAAGTGTCACCTTATTTCTAAGGGACATTTTACTGCGTTTGTTAATCATGTAATAGAGCCGGCTCAGAACATAGCTGGCTTTCTTACGGACTGCCTTAATGTGGGCGCTAAATGACATGTGTGCGTCTAGAGTGACGCCTAAGAATTTGGTGTGCTTTTGCCACGGAATGACTTGGCCATAGAGTTTGACACTATCTATGGCCTCGGGGCCGCCGCGCCTGAAGAGCACGGCGGCGCTCTTGTCGGGGTTCACAGTGATACCCCATTTGCGAAACCATTTGCCTAATGCATCGGTTGCGGATTGTAGGAGAGGAGTTATTCTTTTGCGGTGTGGACTCGACACGTAGAGTGCCGTGTCGTCCGCGAAGAGGGATAGTTGCACTTTGTCGTGCTTTGGAATGTCGCTAGTGTATAGCGCGAATAGGAGGGGCGACAAGACGGAGCCCTGAGGGACTCCGGCCTGTATGGGACGTGAAGACGAGAGCGTGCCGTCTAATCTGTAGCGGAAGGACCGGTTAGACAAGAAGTCTCGTATGATGAGCACGAGACAGTCTGGCACGCCGATAGTGTACAGTTGTGTGATGCTGCATATTTTAAAAGTCTTATAGAGTAAGGGGTACTTAATTCAAAAAGGAATATAAAATAGTAAAATTTTACATTAACATTTGAATCGGTGCTTTGTGTCTGTTCATACTATATTCTTTTTAACTAATATCCTTATTTCACTAGACGCAGTCACACCTACAAACTAAAATATGTATTATAAACAAATATATCGCTTAACACCATTGTACATATATTACACTAGCTTCCGCCCGCGGCTTCGCCCGCGTGGTGTTTTGGTAAAATGTTCTTTCTCAGGGTCTAAAGATTGTCTTTGCTAAATTTCATCAAAATCATGAGAGGTTTAAGCGGGAAAGCGTCACAGACAGACAGACAGAGTTTCTTTCGCATTTATTATATTAGTAAAGATTTATTTATTTAATTAATTATCAACTAACAATAATACAAAATAATTTAAAATAAAGTTATCAAGGAACGACAATTCCCTTTACAGCTGTAAATTGAAGTAAGCAAGATATTCCGCATAAATTAACACCTACATTAATTTGAAATTCTATTTGTTTCGAAGTACTTTATAGCTAGGCTGTGTACCGTGGATTCGCACGCATATATTTTCAGGAAAAAAACTATTAGTATGTAAATATCCATTTAAGCAGCACACGACACAAAAACTCTCAAAAAAGAAATTCAACTTTTGCAAAATCATTTACTGCTCCGATTCTATTACAGGTAGCATGACATTATAATATAGCCACTAGCATTAATAAATGTACTATCCAACACAAACAATTTTCAATACGTATCCTAGTTCCTGAGCTTTGCGCGCGTAAACAATCAAAATCATAAGCTTTATAATATACCTATTAGCTTTCTTCATGTCTAAAACTTAACAAAACCCTCTCACTCAGGGACTGCCGCGGTAAAGCTATTGCATAGCATGCCTTCAAGCCACACCTCCGAGCCCGTCGGAGTGGGGAGCGTGAGGTTTTTTCGTTACGGAATTTCTCGATTCGGTCCCCGCGCTCAAGGCCCGCGATAGAAGCTATGCAATAGCTTAAAAATTATACTAAAAACTTCTTCTTGAACCTTCTTGTCATAAAAAAAATCCGTAGGGTATATAGTATTATAATTAGGTATTATTATCTGTGCCTGATCGTTGCTTATATTAAAAAAAATAAAAATAAAAATAAAAATCATTTATTGAACAATTTGTGGGTTAGGTACAAACATGTAACATTTGGACCCCAAACTAGGACAGCCTGTATTTTGGGGTCCACCTTCCTTAATGACACAATAATAACAGAACTATAGCATAATATTAACTTAAATAATGATTTAGGTAATTTAGCTATTTTTTATACAAAATTAAACAAAATAAAATTTAAATTATACATTTTAACTCAAGTTTAGTAGATATACTCATATGTTGTGCGTGCGTGTTTGAATGAGTGTACGTGTTTGTATGCATGTGTGAGCGTGTGTGTATCTATGAGTGTGTGCGCGCGCGCGTGTGTGTGTGTGTGTGTGTGTGTGTGTGAATGTATGTGTGTATGAGTGTGTAAGCGCGTGAGTGGATGTAGTGGCCATAGTGGTTGCGTTTGCTAAATTTTTATTTGAACTATGTATTGTTCAGTATCTGAATAATTCTGGGTCAGCAACCACTCTGTAACCTTCTTTTTAGATTTTACTAAGGTAAGATTGTGTATAGAAAGGCTTTTATTGACCTTTTTATATAAAAATATACTCATGTATGAAGATTGGCGACGAAGGAAACCAGTACGCGGAATAAGGTTAGAGCATACAAGGTCATTTCTTCTCTTACCAGAAGAGACAGCACAAAGAGGTGTTATTTTATGCTGTCTAAGTGTTATTTGCAATATATATGTCTGCCTTACATTCAGAATTTTAGCTTCCCTATACAGTTGGTCAGTTGGATATCTAAAATGTTTATGAAGAATGACCTTGAGAATGCCTCTTTGTGCTCTTTCTAGTATCTATTATTAACGACGTTTTGAAAGTGCCACCCCATACCGAAATGCAATATTGGATAATTGAGTGGCAAAGAGCTTTGTAAACCATAAAGATGATATTGTGTTCCAGTAATACCCTAAGTCTTTTAAAAATCCACGACAGTTTCCGAACTCTAGTGGTCACAAGTTCAATATGTTGCTTCCATTTACAAAGGTTATCGATTATAACTCCTAGGTATTTAATGTGTGGAACCATTTTTATAGCAGAACAATTGCATAATATATTTGAACTGAGATATGTATCACAGTTGTAAACTTTTAATATAAAATCATTAGGTGGTTGAGAAGAATTAGTGGAACTAAACGCAATAAAATTAGTTTTATCCAGATTTAAGGTGAGTAGACTATTTCGCAACCAATTAGAAACAGTTCTAATGCCGTTCTCCGCGTGGAGGCGCGATATTATAGGGATAGACAGCGGGAAGCGACTTTGTTTTACCACAGATACGAGTAGTAAAATTGAATTTGAATTTGTAATTATACTATGTAGTGAAAGATAGTCAGCATCATCGGTTTTTGAATCTGTGACACCCTCCTTTGTAGTGTAAATTGCGAATTTCACGGTTTGCCGCGTAAACATGGCCGAACTCAGAAATCCGTGCAGAAATGTGTTTATCGATAGATTCCGTGAGGGAAGGCTTTTCCTCATGTTTGGAAATAATTTTGGGGATTGTTTAAAGCGATTTAGTTGTCCAAATTGAGTAGATCGTTTGTTTGGAAACGGGGTAAAGTAATCTAAGAATAAATAAAATACTGCACTTTCAAGAGTGTTATTATTTAGTTACTGGTATGGATAAAGAGAGTACTTATATTCCATCTTTTACGAGCATTAAAAGGGAAATGTCGTGCTTATAAAAATAGTTATTTAACAATATCTTAACAGTTCGTATTTTGCCTTATTCAATATTATTTATGTGTATCTCTTACACATTCAAATAAAACAACTATTATTCTGTAATATGTTATTACCAATATATTATATTATAAATGTTCACAGTAAATCATACAACATCCATTACAATCTAATAAACTACTCCTAATAAACACAACACACACACACGCACACATTCTATATCCATTATTCACGTCCACATTCAAATAAAGTGTGTTCGCATTGACTGACGCCTGATAAAAAGGCCACAGATAACCTATCCATTCATAAATCACTCTGTTGAGATTTGCATGTCAACATTTCAGTTATTTCTCAGTGTGAATTCAGAGTGTGTACCGAATTTAAATTTCAAAGGCACGTTCCATTTCCAAATGTGAAATTCAAAATTGAAATAAGAATGAGTTGGTATTCGCTTAAAATTCGAAGTGAGTCACGCTTCCATTTGTGAAATTATTGGTTATCTTTGCGTTCTATGCTCGAGTTTTGAGCCGATTTGACAGTTGACAGGTTTGCTTCTTTTTTATAACCAGCCAAGTTTTAAATTTGAAGCGGATTTACTCTTTATTAAGTTGAAAGATGAATAATTACGAAAACTCAAAAGTTGTGTGACGTAAATACGTCAAGTAATAAGTAAAGCAAGCATTTGTTAAGTAATAAGTCAAGTAAGTATTAAGTGTATGAACATAATTCGATACCTTGTTAACTTAAATATATAGAATACGAGTTAATTAAATGTTCAATTAATCGATACAATGCTTTTTTTTTCAATTAAATTAAATTATTGATAGTACATAATTATAGCAGATATATTTTCGTAATTATTCACAGATTAAAAGCTATAAAATTATACATCAATACTCCAAATTAAACTAAAAATATTTCTGTCGCGGCAATTCAACCACTCTTGCACACTTTACGATTAAACTATACTTGTTTATCAATCAGTGTTCGTAAATCAATATTACATTAAAAGGAATGCAGATACCATTTTACCAGACAAAACTAGGATGATGTAATATTCTATGCAATTACTTCATCTAGTCATAACAACAAATTTAAATTAAAAAAAACCCAACCCCATTTTACAAAGACGGCCATCTTTAATTTTAAATTTGATATAATGTATGAGTATTTTACAAGCCTTAGTCTTTTCATTGGATACGGTCTATATTTAGTCAGTTCCCTTCATCAACTAGAAAAGAGCTGATGATCTACAAACGCTAAGAAAACACACGCCCATAAGTCACCTTAAATACTTAAAAAAAAAATCGCTTCATCCGTTTGGAAGCTTTTATGCCACAGACAGACAAACACAGATACATAACCCTTATAACACCCTTATTACATCCCAGTCGGGGGTTAAAAATATGAACAAAGAAAGTCGCAGAGCTGTCAAATAAACGCAATATCCATCCTTTGTCAAAATTATAGCACAGATAATGCAGCAAATTGAAAAGCATCAAATAACGCTTAACTGAAATTTAGCAGTGGTTTTTACCTGACCGTAACATTAGTCACAGCAAAGCGTGATCTGTCTCGCTGATAAATGGTCTCCTAATGCCTTCCACAGACTGCTTCAAAGTGAAAGTATTAGATGATATAAAGTATTTTTTGGGATCCGTATAATGGAAGGAACGTATATTTTTATTCACGAGAAAGTTGTTTTGGGAGCTATATGGCTTTTTTATCTATGGCCCATTTATTTTAAATGTTATCTATAACTATTAAGATTACTTGCTCTATTGAATATACACTTATGATATAAAAAGTACAGGTTTGTGTTTTGATACAGCTCCAAAAAAGCTCATATAATTATTTTGCAAGATAAATCATTTGAACTTCTTGTATTCGTTGTGAATGCATAAAAGTACCATTTCACAAATCACAGCATTTATAGGCTCATAGGCCATAGCGATACTAATATATCGGAAAAATCAAAGAAAACATTCGAAAAATATCAACATAAGCACAAGTAATATCTTTAATCTATGATTACGACTATATTATCCTGAACAGTCAATTAACATCGCTGCAATTCTAAAACATTTTTCCAAACGAGTAGAACTACCAAAACATGTCTAAAAATAAACTATAAAGAAAAACACCCCATACCATTAAAGTATTATTAGCTGACGAAACCCGCGGGACACCAGTCATCTTATCATTTGACCTTTTTTATCAGTACATTTCCTGTGAAGCTATGGAAAGGCGAGATGTATCCTAATATTAATGGTTTTGAAGGAAAATTGCAAGGGAAGGGTAGTATTGTACGTTTTATATTGTTAGATTTTGAGTTTATAGTGTGTGGATATAATGGATTTAGTAATGCTGTACTTGGATACATTGGTATACGAAATAACATTAATTATTGTCCTATCGATATAAACTAACTAGCTGTGCTCCGCGGTTTCACACGCATTGCTCCGCTCTTGTTGGTCTTAGCATGATGATATATAGCCCATTTATTCCTCGAAAAATGGGCTATCTAACACCGAGAGAATTTTTCAAATCGAATCAGTAGTTCCTGATATTAGCGCGTTCAAACAAACAAACTCTTCAGCTTTATAATATTAGTATAGATATTATAATAAATACTATGGCGAAATCCTCTGAAACACTTTACACGAGAAGCCATTATTCAAAAATAAAGATTATTTATTTACAATTATTTATAACAAAACTTCTACATAATGACTCGACCGATTTTTTATGAAACATTTTGTGTATTAATATTAATATTCTATAGTCTATTCTATTCTAGTCTTAGAGTAGCTTATTTAACTTCATACCTTTTTTACTGGCAGATCAACATTTGTTGGAGCAGTTAATAATAATAATTATATATTTAAATCAATACATTTTTGTTAAAACAACCAGTTAGTTCAAACAATGCCACCACAAAGGCTTTTTAAAACTCTTGAAAAGTAAATATTTCCAATAGAAGGTATCGAAATAGATGAATTGCGAACAATGGGACTCTCTTAGATTCCATTTCACGCGGCATTAAATTGATAAAGGCTTCAATCGATTCTTTATATTGGCTGAAATATGTGACTGTCTCTTATGCTTTCATGTGGTATGAACTATGAAAACATTATGAGCATTTTTAGTTTGATAGTTAAAAACTAGGTGACGATAGAGTTACAGAATGAATTTATCAAAAACTAGCTGTGCCCCGCGGTTTCACCCGCATTGCTCCCTTCTGTTGGTCTTAGCGTGATGATATATAGCCTATAGCCTTCCTCGATAAATGGGCTATCTAACACCGAAATAATTTTTCAAATCGGACCGGTAGTTCCTGAGATTAGCGCGTTCAAACAAACAAACAAACTCTTCAGCTTTATAATATTAGTATAGATTGTTAATATCTAGTATGTAATTTTTAAATACGTAATTACGTTTTACGGGTGTGAAATCGTAATATTATATTACAGTTTTCAATTCCACTTACCTACGTATTACATATTTCATCAGGTTGAATTATATTTATTTAAAAAAATTGTTTGGTTCATCGGCTCTCACAGAAACTTTATAACCTACCTACTCTATCTTTTTTTCTTTTATTCATATGGTAATACTTGTTAATTCTTTCTATAATTATATGCATTCTATAGGTATACAGGGTTATTTGTAAAACACCAGCAACCTCGCAGGACAACATAGCTAACATCATAAGTAACAACATTTGTTCTACGACTTTTGATAATTTGTTAAGATTTTATTTTCATAAATAATAAATATTCATTTAATTTTCCGTTTGAATATTATAAACTCTACGCGCATCCTAAAAATTATGTAAACAAGAAGCGAACGAGAGGGGGAAGGGGGCGTCGCGTCGTCCTTTCGATAATGAATAGAACATAGACTTACAAAGTTAGGAGAGTACAATAAAAGCTTAAAAAATCATTTAAAAATAATTTATTGCGTTATGCCAATAGTCGTAGAACAAAATATGTTGTTACTTATGATGTTAGCTATCTTGTCCTGCGAGGTTGCTGGTGTTTTACAAGTAACCCTGTATATTATGTAAATCATAAGTTACATAAATAAACAAGAATAAAAATAATTTTCTTTCTTTAAATTCAACTACCAACTATATAAAACAACTACCTACGTATAACAATATAGGTATAAGTTTATAGATTTCTTTGACACTGCCGCTTTGCAACTCAGCCTGTCCCGAGGCGATGGGAGTCCGGACCTTCGCAAAGTGTTACAATTGTTTTCTGAGAAAATCTACAAACGGACATTGAATAACCCGAAAGTTAAATTCCTGTAACAAGTGAAGAATTTTATCTTTATGCCTTTTCTTATAACTTTTTTTTGCTTTGTAGGTTCTGAAGTTTATTTGATGTGTGATTTAGAGATACCTGTGAGAAGAGAATAAGACATTCATTTTAAATCCCAATAAATATCTACATATAAATAAAAACATATTTTAGAAAAGAAACATCAGTCATACATAATCACAATCAAACACACGACCACAAACAAACACATCATTTATCTGCTCCCTGGCAAAGTTAATGGGCGAACTATTTACTAAACAGATTTTCAACTTAAATGTGAAAACTTTTACTATTAGTGTTTTTGTTAATATATAGTAGAATGCACACAAAATAACGTCTAAAATTAAAAACAAGTTTACAAACGTCCTGAATTTCTTTCAAAGGATTATTACCTTTCAAATACAATTTGCATATACAAAATATTGTCGAAAACTCGGAACTCAACAGGTGTATTTGATTTGATCCAAATGGTTATTCCTACTTTAATGGCGGTCATTAGGAAGGTGTGAATGGCAATTAGGAATGGCACATCTGTAGGTTTAGGAGTAAAATACATTTTGGACGAAACAATTATATATAATTGATATTGAGCTTTCCAAGTGTTACGTGTTTAGTTTGACGTCTTGGCGTTACCTGTAGTTTGCTGAAAGTAATTAGGATTACTGGTTGTATGTATACTATCACTAGATTTTAGCCCGCGGCTTTTTGCGCGTTTTCAAATAAAAACCCACATACTTCCCGTTCCTGTGGGATTTCCGGGATAAAAGTAGCCTATGTCTTATTCTGGGTCTTCAGCTACCTACATAACAAATTTAATTGTAATCGGTTCAGTAGTTTTAACGTGAAAGAATAACAAACATCCATCCTGACGAACTTTCGCATTTATAATATTAGTAGCAAGTTGTGTGTTGTTATTTAATTACTTTAACCCTAGGTTAGGTAAGCGTAGAACCCAGCTTTAGCCTAGCGCAAAGAACTTATCATCAACGTGCGCTTACAGTAAATCAATTATTGAAATGTAAATGTGTATCTACATCTCATTCCCATGGTAATTTCCCTCGAATACGCGGTTGAAGACGGAGACTGAGAGCTAGTTTGTCATATTTCATAAATTAGAACTAATAAATGATAGACGGGTAATCATTATTTCGTCATTATGGTAACTCTTCTATATAACAATAATTATAGAATATACGTGAGAAGAAAACTTATTATTTTTCCTCTTAAAGCATCTCTACTACTCGCTATTATAAAATCACTACATAGTATAAAACAAAGTCGCTTTCTCTGTCCCTATGTCCCTATGTCCCTTTGTATGCTTTAATCTTTAAAACTACGCAACGGATTTTGATGCGGTTTTTTTAATAGATAGAGGGATTCAAGAGGAAGGTTTTAGTATATAATTTATTAGGTTTTAGACAAAGCGGGCGAAGCCGCGGGCGGTAAGCTAGTGTATTATATAAGCCACTACTATATTCATTGTTGGGAGTTAATTTTAAATAAACAGGAACACAACCCTGAATATTATTACAAGAAGGTATATGTATCGTGCGCAGGCTGCAGCGCCCGAGGGGGCTCATAAACTAAGTCTGGCTAGTGATGTGCCGGTTTTATCGATAGTTTACATTTTACGATTTGGGATTATTAAATTTTTATATTTCTACTGCTAAATAACTTTTTAATTATATTGATAGCGCTGGTCTACCCAAGAAGGTAGAGCGAGCGGTAAAATCATCCAAGGTACGAAATTAACCCGTATATATATTATTCAAAATATTATGATTATTTAATTTATAAACCACCACTTTTAAACAATAAAAGTAGGTAAACTATAAACACCGACTGTAATTTACGAAATAACAACGAAAATGATATGAATGCTCAAAACCTGAATACCCCTTAACACAAAGTTGAATGCAGAGCAGTCAGTTAATAAAGGGCCTTTCTAACATATTCATTAACATGTAATTATATGAAAATTAAAGGTTCAGTAGTTTTGGTGAGTTGTGGTAAATTAAAGCTACATAATGTGAGAGCTCATTAATGTATACAATGAAGTGTAAATTAATTAATATTTTATTGTTTCTATATACATTGAAAATTTGATAACAGTTCGCGCTTTTGTATTTAATCTCTATTATGGTTTTCCTACAATGTGCAGTGATAAAATTGACGATATAAATTTGAAATTGTAAAGCCCCTGGTCACACTAAATGCATAATGATAAAAATTGACATAAATATAACATTATCGATACTCACATCACATCCCTATTACCTTTACGATGTACAAGTCAAGACCTGCTTCCTGCAGGTAGTTGGTACTTATTACAACTTGCCTGATATTTGATTTAGCTGGGAAATATCTAATGCAATGTCTAGAGTCTAGACCAATGATATTACGCCGCCGCATAAACGCGAAACTTTGGAGATCTAGGAAATGGTATTTAATGCAGATTCTGAGAGATTTCAGTTTGAATTAGGTTTGAAGGGTAGTTTTAAATATGTGTTTATCGTGATTAAGTATATGGAATAGCAAAAGGAAATCTAAACGTATTTATTGGTTATGAAAAATTTAAATATTTGTTTAATGTTTGTACCATATTGCATAATTATACATAATTTATATTGAATGGGAATAACCATATAGGTACACATGTTTGGATTTCATAATTATGCTACCGTAAGAAAAATTTTAACTTTCAATACCTACAATAACGAAGCAAGATAAAAAATAACGAAAGAGCCGATTCAAAATACGTCTAAATCATTCAGTAACACGTCGACATCACTAGAAATACGTTCAGACGTTCAAAGTTCGAATAAAACTAAATCAATCAGTGAATGACAAATTGCTTTAGGAAATTCAAAGGGGATTTGGCCGGCTGCGTCTAGTTTGCCGATTCGACGCCGGCATTCGTCACGTGAAAATGTTTCAATCGGTCATTCGTTCATCGTTCATTCGTTCACTCTTTCTATCACTCACTAAATCTTCGGCTATTGTTAAAAATGAAATTTCACGATAAAATTTTACGATAGATCGTCACGCTTTTATGGTGCAGTTGTAAAATTTTTAAGTATATTTTTATTGGATAAATTTTTCTGTCGACTCAAACGTGGTGTTAAAACTTAAAATATAATATGATGAAATTACGTATAAGTTTATAGTTTTAATGTACAATTACTAGATACTTTTATTACTCGGTACTCTAAGTAGATTATTATTGTTGGAATAAGTTTTTTCCGTCATTGGCAGGAGAAATATATAATTTCCAGAGTCTAGAAATTGAACTAAATTATAATTGTGGACAACCGTTTAATAAAAAAGGTATTGACCTCTTTCAGTCAAAACTATGCGAAAATAAATAGAAATAATATTAAAAAAACGGCTGAGCCTCACATTATAAAGATAAAATATATCTATATAAAAATCGAAAATAGACCTCTGATCTGGTTGAGATAAAAAAATTTAATACTGAAAAGATTAATCTGTAGTTAAGACATATTATAAAACATCTTTAGAAAATTAATAGATAGGTCTTTCACCCCTTATAACTAGCTGATGTTAAAACAAGTAAATTAAACTATTGAGTATTTTCCTAGAATAATGTACTCTGTGGAAAAGGGTGAAAACAATACGCTTGATATTATATTACATTATTTGTATTATCGCTATGAAATAGGTCATTAACCCCTGTAAAACATTAACTATGAATAATTCTACGACTTCTGCTACTTAGTTTAAAAATTGATAAATCTCACAAGATCACTAATCACTAGTCTTAAAAGGGCAATGCAAACCGCATTATCTTGACAAAATTAGTAATAGGAAGTTAATAACTTTCATTACTAGCTTAGAGCACGCGGCTTCGCCCACGTAGTAAAGGAAAAAACGCATACTGCATACTTGCATAGTTCCCATTCCTATGGGATAAAAATTATCTTAATTTGTCCTTCCTCAGGTCTCAACCTCAATCTTTGTACTAAATTTTACGGCTTAGGCGTGATGAAGAAACACACAGAGTTGCCTTTGCATTTATAATAATATTGGGGCTGAGCGATATCTGCGAGTTTTTTTTACATACTACTGATAGGTAAAAAAATTGCTGATTCTCACAGGAAATCCTAAATCGCTGACGTTAAGGTAAATCAAATCCATTGACAAACAGGAGTAACCAACTCATTCGGGTCACGTACACGCTAGTCCCTTCAAATATTAACTTGAAAAACATTGTTTATTTGATTCACTATTTTTGTCCAGTATGGAAAAAGTTAAGAGGATTTTTTGTTAACTTATCACTTTGTAACATTGTTTCTGTATTTTTGGGTTGTTAAAATCTATGATGCGGAATTATTTCCTTGTGTACAATTTTGTTTATTTCTTTTTTGTTGAGATACGTTTGTTTTGTTAATTGTTCTGTTTATAATAAAAAGATTTTCCTTTATTATTATTAACAGAAAAACGCTCTGATAGGACGGTAATTTAATCACATTTATAATATTGTTAATAAAATATATTAACTCGGTTTAAAATTTAATCATTTTATGAAATTATTTTAATATGTGAGATAAGTTGGATAATAATTTAATGTAAGCTTTATCGATATTAAAACTGTATTGTATAATTTATAAATGTCATTGGAACTGAATGTTATTCTCGCGGGATTAATATTAATTTTAAACCAACGTTTCCATTGAATATTTTTTTTTAATTCGTTAACCATTTTAATTATTAAATGAAAAAGTTATGAATAGCTCATCAAATATTTAATGCAATAATTACTAGCACAATTAATTTACTTTGGTGAATTCAATAGATATTATAGAGACACGTCACACGACCCTACTTAGTAGCTAATGTTTTTTGTACTAAATTTGTATAATTTTGGGTATCATGGAATCATAATAAATTTCATTTTATTGCGATTTTTAGCTTCACTACATAGTACCTATAAAACAAAGTCGCTTTCTCTGTCCCTATGTATGCTTAAATCTTTAAAAGTTCGCAACGGATTTTGATACGGTTTTTTTTAATAGATAGAATGGTTCTCGAGGAAGGTTTTAGTATATAATTTATTAGATTTTAGACAAAGCGGGCAAAGCCGCGGGCGGAAAGCTAGTGATATAATAAAATAATATTGTCCATTTTAATATTGCAATTCATTCGAATATCAATAATTCTTCATGGTCACAACGAATACCAGCAGTCACTGCAAATCGTCTTACAATTTCTTTAAGACTTTTTTCCGCTATAATTTGTACTCTAATCGATCATAATTGAACGGTGGTCATTTCATTCAAATTTCTAACTAAATTACACCGTAATAGCTTGTAATAGAGTCGACAATCGCGTAATCATGTCGTTATGGCGTGATGCGTTTGTAAGTCGTGGGAACAAATTCATGCAACGTTGCATAATTATTGCAACGTACATGTTACGATATACCTGGATGTATATTAATTTGCAATGTTTCGAATCTAAGTACATAAAAAATCGTATTATAATGAAAAGCTTAGTTAATTTGAATGAGTGATCAGTGAAGTAAGTAAATGAATGAACTAATGAACGAATGAAAATCGCAGTGTACGGAATAACTCCGAAATTTTGAAATAATATACACACATGACGTAGCTTAGAGCATAATGTGTATCTACATGTATTTAACTTCAGCTCAATCTAAACAAATGTTTTCATTTATTTATTTCGTTTTTGTAGTTGTTCTCATGGGCAAAAAAAGTGTTAGTTTAGAATAGTTTTACGGTAGAGTCGAATTTAAGAGGCTCTTAATAATTTAAATAATATATTCACTTTTGAATAAAATCATCCGTGTCGTCGTCGTTGTAGAGTTATCAAAGACAACATATTAAAATGTTAATTTAATTTTAAATAATTATTCTCCTTCCAAATGTAGTTACCTATTTGTAAAGCATATAAGCTAAAAGAACACACATATTGAACCAGGAGGATCCCATATATAATCAGCAATTAAAAAAAAATCAAAGTATATACCTAGTCTCCTATTCGAGTGAGAAGAAAACAGACATGGTTTTTACATAAATAAAATACAGTGGAAATTAAACCGACAAAATCAAAATGGCATTTTAATACTATACTATTATACTACTATACTATATATATGTAGGTATGTTATACCATTTTAATATTGCAATTTAATATTTTCACTTCAATTTCAAGTAATATCCTGGATCAAGTGATATCACGTTATAGGGCGAGCTTCAAAATTTGAACATATTTAATATTAAATAAGTACGTTTTAGTCAATTTAATATAGCGCTTTAAAATATCAGACATTGAAAAACTTTTAAAATAGTGAATGTAGGGATAGATATTATTTTGAATTTAATATTACGATTAAAAAGGCGAACACACAAACGAGGTAGATGATAGATCGTAGTCTGAATTATAAATCACGAATTCATAACCTTGATTATATTATTACACATACACTAGCGATCCGCCCTGGCTTCTCCTGTGGTAAATATGAATAGTACTATCCCAATATTCTATATTATATTTGTTTTACCTTTGGAAATATTAGCTAAATTTCGTAAAACATATTGTGTAGGTGTTGTACTTGAGTTCTATGAAGGAAATTCGATACGTTTATAAGATAACGAGCGTTGTTCTTACACGTGTCTCAGGTTCGATTTCGATAAATACGTCGGTTGTTAGGCGATTTTGACGGATTTAAACATGGTTTATTTGTTCATTTTTCGTTATTTTTTTTTTGACTTTCATACCAGCATGCAATGAATAATTTAGATTTCTGAACATTTTCCTTTGTTATTAAATAATTATAATATCTAATACTTCGTTTAATCAGCAGTTTAGTCTTTATAGTTACAAAAACTCATTTTTGTAAGCAACATATTAGGTATTAAAAATCATTATTTTTAAAATTATGTATTTTTCTTTGGTGAGAATCGAATACTCGTAGTTTATAGATACAAGTTAATTGTACCAAATAAGTAATAAAAATTATATTTTGTAAATAGAACCTATTAAGATTTATTCAAAGTTCAATGACACTATTTAATGTGGAATCTATAAATACGTAAATCTATAAATATAAAAATGAAACCCGTTTCGCGTTGTCACGGCATCACGTGTGAACGGCTGAACCGATTTCGATAATTTTTTTTTTATTATATTCCTTGAAGTTCGAGGATGGTTCTTATGTAGAGAAAACGTAAATATGTACCACGGGCGAAGCCGGGGCGGACCGCTAGTATAAAATAAATCTGTACCTATTATGAATATTAACATTCCAAAAATTTTGTACATTTTTTACATTCGCCAATATTAAGTCTTATTTTGTCACCAACAAAATAATTATGAAATATATAAAATCAATTTATTATTGACAATATTTATAAACAAATTATTTTATTCGTCCTTTGCGTTCCTCTATAAAATATTCTTAATAAAAAATAACAAAATTCCTTATTTTCCACGTAATTTTGAATAATCAATATAATTAATTACAAAAAAATTCGCTATGCATGATTTTATGTCATTAGTGTTACAATATAGAAATGCACTGCATGCTGAAATACATTAGCTGTTATAATATGAGTAAGCGTAACGTCGATAACCTCGATAGTGATGTGCTGTATCGATCATTTTTGTCGATAATATTATGTCATTATTGTAGCAAATTTGCAAAGGCAATGTATAATGTACTTACCTACATTAAATTTTATTATATCGTGGTATTTATTATATTTTCCCTAATGGCAAAAAGACAATGTAAATGCTTATTGGTAAACAATATCATTGGTATGTTTTTGTTACCTGAAATATAAGATCATATTAAATCAATTTTCTTTAGTGTAGAGTATATAAAGAGCTAAGTTAGTTTCTAAATCCACAATACATACTTTAATTTAATCGTCTTTTTCTACTATTTATACTAATATGTATTTAATTCTTCTCTTCTATAATTAATTGCTTTAAAGTTTCTACAAACTATTTATTTGTATTCCCACTACGTATCATATTCCATTATTTTCAACATTCACATTACATCGATTATTTAATTTGAACAAAACCAAACATACCGCCCATTTGACAAACAAGCAAAACAAACAGATTTCCTAAATTGTTCATTAGACGATTGAAACGCTGCTATTAACACGTTCATTTGACAAATGTTTACACAAATGGGAGCGCAAAATGGAAGAGGTTGGAACTAATGACATTTAGTTTACCAATAGTGATTGATTGTTGGTCAGAGCACGCATTGATTTGAGTTATGTCATCTAGACCGTACTGTTAAGCGAGTTTAAACCTTAATACAGTGGAATAAGGTTTAAATAAGTGTGATACTTTTGTTGCAAGCCTCACGGGAATGGATATAGCGTATTGAGATTGAAGAGAATTGTTAAATATACGAGACATAACGTTTTATCGCTATTGCTGTGCACGTCCATAATTAAAATAAAATTTTATACCTTAATGAATCAGGCACTATACTCATCTTATTATATTTTTCTAATTTAGATTTCGTGTAAGTAAAATTTAGTTCAGTGAACAAGAAATTACTTCAAGAAAGTAATTTCTTGTTCACTGAACTAAATTTTACTCTAAAAATAGCAAATTAAGTAAGCCATTTTTTGGAAACAGTCAGACAAATATTTAACGAATAAAACAAGTGACCTTTAGCAGCTTTATGACCAGTAAACAATACACTTCACGCACAATATTATTTATGAAACGGCCGCGTGTCGTGAATTATATCACGTTTATATTATATTTTTCTTTGATTAAACAAGAGCTTTATTTCCTAGAAATAGAGACCATTTCTCGAGATTGAGTATTTCTATAACGGACCAATAAATTAACGCTTGGGATAGATATCGGGATCGTCAAATTTACGACCTCAAGAAGTAAGGTCAAGATTGCTTTATGTTGCATGGATTATATCGTCTTGGCCGATATTATTGTCAACGTTATCTGAGGTTTATTTTATCTTGATATATTTATTATTGTATATCAAAATATCAAATAGTATTGAAGAAGTAAAATATAGAATTAGATACTATCTAATAATGGTAATAGGTTATTAAGAAAAAATGTCATTCATTGTGGAATTAAAATAATTCTTGAGAAAAGTTTCACAAGCAACTCACATTTCATTGGTAGCAAAATTGGACATTAAAAATAAATATTAACAGATAGCTTTCAATGCTAACAATAGAAATAAACTTGGTTTCCTGCACATTAATTTTTACATCTTATTCAAAGTTATCACGAATAACACGATATGAAAAAGTTCAAGCTTTTAAAATATTAAACTGAAAAATTGTGAAGAGCCTCTCAATGACTCTGTCAAAGTGATTCTGAAAGTCATTTAAAAGTTAGTTAGTAGATATAAAGCGTCCATTAAAACTTAATATCGGCTTTTTATTTATCTGAACTCTTACTTCATAAAAAGCGAATTTATTTTTTTATTACTTGCTAATAAACTTTTGAATTTACGTAAATTATACTTGTAATACTATTTGCGTTAATTGAAATGGGTCAGGGTTCACAAAAGGGTAGGATGTAACGGTAATTATTCGGAAAATTGGATGAAAATAATGAGAGTTATAAATACACTTCCTTACTTCTTCCTGTCTTTAAATAGGCTATTTAAAAATAACTACTTTTTACAATTTTTTAAATTTAAAAATATTATTGACAAATTTCTATTTGAATTGAATAGGTACTTTAAAATCCACATAATACATAATTTTTTTATCTGTAATCGTTTGTTTAAATAGTTTTTACCCACAACACGTATAAAAAATAATAAATCGTATCACT
>CAJQZM010041511.1:0-37546 GCA_907164665.1 Colias nastes | reverse complement strand
ATTTTTTTCAGTTCTCTTGCAGCACTCGGTCTCGTAGAAAATAACGCATCAAATATAGTGGCTGCCATGTTGGTTTCTCCCCTAATGGGCCCCGTCATGTCAATTACCTTTGGAACTATAATAGCCGATAGAAGCCTTGTGAAAAGCGGTTTTGAAAGCCTTATAATCGGAATGCTTGCATCTCTGCTGTTTGGATTTATTTTCGGTTTGATATTGGGCACAACAGAAATGCCATGGGGATATGGCGATTGGCCTACGGAGGAGATGAAAGCTCGGTAAATTTTACAGTATACTTTAATTAAAATATTTCAGTAGTTAGTTACATTAATGTTGAATTTCAATTTTAATCAGCTTTGCAAAGTGCCACATTTCCGTAATGCTGCGATCCGCGCATTAACTATAGAAGATTCAAATCCCGTCCATTGTAATAATTAAGCCAATTGCTAGATAATAATAAAGCGTCGATACATGACCATCAATATTTTTTTATCTCCTTTTAAATACAACATCTTTACATAAAATAACTAGATAAATCAGTTAATAACAAGCAAATAGTAATAAAGCCTTGTGAAACTAATTATTTTGCAGGGGTAATGTAAGATCGTTATGGATGGGTGTGCTATGGGCCCTGACATCAGGCACCGGAGTGGCGTTGGCTCTCCTGCAGGGAAGTGCAGGTCCACTCATCGGCATTGCTATTTCTGCGTCTTTGCTACCACCAGTAGTTAACTGTGTAAGTTAATATACAATCCTATCTAGTAAAACGTTTCAATATATTTTTATATATATATTTTATACAATATATTATATATTTATATATAATATATACAATATATTTTTGTCAAGAAAGATTAGAGGCTTATTTACCGCTTGAATATAATGTATCTGATAGCTTATTTGACACATTTTGCATTGCATTTTCATACAATACTATAATCATGGACGTATAAAAAAAGACGGACGGTATATCCATGGGCGTAGCCACGGTGGGGCAGGGTGGGGCGCTTGCCCCACCCTGGCTCTGGCCTGGAAAGTACCAACCAAATCTAAAAAATTAAATTATCTAAGTACTGACTACAAAACTTAATATCCGTAAGAAAATTCACTCTCGAAAGTCGTCAGTCGACACAAAAAATGCGATCTAAACAAAAAACTTGCGCACGATTGACCCCATGCGTAAACAAACGTAATCCTTTTGTTTTTCGTTTGTGTGTGTGAGTCACATAGGTATGTGCAATTATTTACCTCTATGATTAACAAATTGTCATACGCCCAGCGCCTAAGCAGATCCAGGTGGAACCACGCTCGCAATCTTAAAGAAAAGTTTTTGACCTACCTATATCTCGAAAACTATCCACTTTAAGGCAAAAGTTATCTTGACTTTTTTGTAGAAAGTAAATTTCGCTTTTATATGCTGTAAACTTTTTTTGTAAAACTTAATGTTTACTATTTATGGCTCATTTAATGAACCGGTTTATCGTTTTTGGCTCTTAAAATATTGTATTATTCAATAAAATACATCTATCCATTTTTTAAGATCCCTTCATTCTCTCTACATATTTCAAAATCGTAAACGGTAAGTTTTATAAAAAAGTTTACAGGGTATAAAAGATGCGAAATTTTACTTTCTATAAAAAAAATGCAAAATAACTTTTGCTCTAAAGTAGTCTAGTTTCCGAGATATCGAGCAAAATTTTTTCTTTAAGATTGCGAGAGAAGCACCACCTGGATCTGTCAGTATTTTGTGTTTCTATGGACAGTAAGTTACCCTAAACCTTAAAAACAAAAATGAAATTGCATCGGAAATTTTGTGCGAGGTTAAAATATGCTTTAATTACTGGGATATGTTTACCATTTAAAATGGTTTAATTTACCATTTATATAGACAGGTTTATTTATTTCATGGTAAAAAGAAATTACCTAATACATCAGATTATTGTATCTATAGAAAGATAACTATATAATATAGTAGCCCAACCATATTTTTTGGGTTCCAAACCACAAAAAGAAAAAACGGAACCCTTATAGGACCACTTTGTTGTCCGTCTGTCTGTCCAGGCCCTTTTTCTCTGAAACGCGTGGAGGTATCATGCTGAAATTGTGAAAAAATCAATCTACTAGTCAACCCAATCAAAAAGATACAGCCGTTTTTGCTGAAAATTTTCGACATCCGCAAGGATCGCAAGGAATCAAATCCTACAGGGTACCCCGTGTACCCAGAATTTTGAAATTTTGAATAAAGTAACGTCTTATAGCGTAGATAAAGGACGAACCGTTTAGGTTTTGATTCCCTTGCAAATGTCGAAATGTGTGAAATTTTGCAACATAAACGGCTGTATCTTTTTGATTGCGTTGGTTTATAAGTTTGATTTTTTTATAGTTCAGGATCCATCGCCCCTTTTTGCACTTGATTACTATCAAGCTAATTTTCCGTGAGTAGCTTTATTTTGATGAGACGCCCAATAATTTCCTGTACGAAACTCTCGATTGTGGTAGCTTACAGAGGTAACAAGGATAAAATGTTTTGATTTAATGGTTCTCAAATATTTATTACGCAATTTGTAGGACAATATGTCTGTTGAATTATATAAATATTAACTAAGTGAAAACAAAAAAATCAGCTGGTTAGTAATCATTTATGATGACCTCGTTATCGATACACATTGGAAAGAGGGGACTCTTTGATCAAACCATAGATTTTGTAGGACAAATATTTTTTCGAATAATTTAGATAGGTAATTATCTTGAGATTGAACAAAAAAAAATTCAGTTAGTAATAAATATTTGAGAACTATCAAATCAAAACATTTTATCCTTGTTACCTCTGTAAGCTACCACAATCGAGAGTTTCGTACAGGAAATTATTGGGCGTCTCATCAAAATAAAGCTACTCACGGAAAATTAGCTTGATAGTAATCAAGTGCGAAAATGGGCGATGGATCCTGAACTATTACAGCTTCAAGAGACAGTAGATTTTTAGTATTCAATATTAATTTCAGCTTGATACCGCAACGCGTTCCTGAGAAAAATGTCTTTTTAGACAGACAGACAGACGGATAACAAAGTGATCCTATAAGGGCTTCGTTTTTTTCCTTTAGAGGGCCGAAGCCCTAAAAATTAAACGGGATTAGACCTCGGATAAAGTTGCTAGTTACATATTATTATTTTTTATTGTTGCCCCACCCTGAGCCCATGGCTAGCTACGCCCATGGGTATATCGCCTAAACATTGAGTGAAGCCTAGTAATGGCGGCGAAACATCCATGTGTGTGTGCCATGTTGCCATGGCAACAGCTGTCCTGATGACAATGGCGGCTGTATTTTTTTTTATAAATTTTGTCGTAATAATTTTGTCATTAAAACATAAAAGAAATAACTTGCTTCCCTGTGGAATGTAATCCCCTGTGTTTTGTTATTTAAAATTGTACTGTTGCGACACCATTTAACCACGCAAGACGGCATTTTAAATATTTTTTGTGAAACAGTGACGTTGTTAATCAGTCGGTAGTTCACGACGTTATGGCGGCCGACTAGCTTACTATGGTGAGAGTGTGTGCGTGTTTATTGTCTTTACACGATCGCTAGCTTACTATGGTGGCTTCACGTTGTTTGTTCGTAATACGGCGTCCGTCTTTTTTTATACGTCCATGACTATAATAATCAAAGCTGTGAAACCCCGTCCCACACTTGTGAATCTACTAGTTTTTTTTTTTTTTTACTTATTTCCAACTTAACTAATTTTTATCAATAAATTATAATGTTAACTAAGTACAAATAATAACTTGATTTCAATTTAGTCTCTTTCTTACCTACTCATTCATGTGAAATTATAAGTTAATTATTTCCAGGGATTATATTGGGCTTTGGCCTGTATATGGCTTCTGTACCCAGGGACAAAAATTCCCCATTTGAAGGGAGAACCTTATTACGGAAACTCATCTTACGAACCACTTTATCATAATTATTTACCAATTGAATTCGCCGTAAACGGTAATAATTATAAAACCTTCTTTGAAGAATATCCTGGAGCCATTTACAGATTTCATTTTCAATACAGTAGCGTTATTAAAAGGATTCTTTTTTTTTCAGGAATAGTGAGCTGTTGCTTAACAATTGTTAATGTAATATGTATATTTATTACCGCTATAATGTTTCTCAAAATAAAAGAAGTCGCAGCGCCGTACACATCTACACCAGATTTGCGAAGATTTTGGGAACAAGACATAAAAGTCGCACGTGAAGCTAATAAAAGCAATGCCAAATCGGATGATGATACAGCTGAGTAAGAGAGAATACAAATGTGTCCTAGAATATCTTAAAATCTAGTGTACCTAATCGTAGATAGTTCGATAGATGATGTGAAGTGTGCTATACCAGCACTAATGATTATTAACTTACATGATTCTGTTTCGACGGAAAATTGCGGCATTTTGTTTAATTTAAAAAATAGATACTTACGATTATAATTTTTTTTTTCATTCATTATTCAGGCTCGTGATGGGCGAGATGAATCAAACTGAAGACGATGAAATGAAGGAAAAGCTAGAAGCAGCTGTGCAGGAGGCGCTAGATGACGAAACTTATAGAAAAGTGAAACGTATGAGCTACCAAAGCCATACTGCGGACGAGGTATGTTTTCAGCACAGTACAGACTTCAGAAACTATATTATATTAAGATCTCAATTATTTCTAACTAGCTTCTTTTATACTATATAGTGAAGAAAGGATTCCAATAAATGAATTTTCATTTCAGGTTATCCGTACCATCGGTCTACAACCGAGAACGCCAACCTCAGTGCGCTCGAGCGTCGTATCTGGAGGAATTTCCCCGAAATTACTACAACCTCCAAGAGGTTCCAATATTAACGACATAGCAACATTAGATAAACTTTTAACTTCATTACTGGGACTTCAAAAGCGGCGGTCATACAGATCCCACATTGGTACTCCCAGAGCGAGTCATTTACCGACTTTACAAGAAACCGGATTAAACAGGCGGTCAGAATCTTGGCCCGACAAAATCTATGAAGATTCCATTGTACGCAACGTGCTGCATAATTTGAAAAGTAAACGTAATTCTCCCAACGATGAAGGGTTTTTGACACCAAATTGATTCAATAGTACCTATAAATAGCTAATCAGTTATCCGCGCCTTAGTCATACGCACATTAAATAACAGGTTTAAGGAAAAACCTGTTATTTTGTGTTGTGCACATACTAAAAATTAATTAACATTTCATTGACTTATATAATTAAATAGCTATCTTAAATTTAGTAATAATCAAATGTACATATGTCAAACTGATTTCCTCATTGATAATTTTATTTTAACGGTCTTACTATGAAATTCTGTGAGAATATATTGTATGTACTGTTGAAATGAATTTACAACAGTATTTATTTTTCATTTAAATTACATTAAGTATAATGATTTTTATAAATGGAGACATATAACTTAGATATTAAAACTTCAAAACGATACATCAGTTAAAATAATGAAAATGAGATTTAAAAAAATTTTTTTAATAATTTTCATACATTTAAACACAAAATAAAACTACATTTAACAATTAATTAGTTTGTATATTTGATATGTACCTATCTATTGTAACAATATTTGATATTTCATATCTTGGTAACAAATATCTATTATTGAAAATATAAAATATATTGTACATGATCACAGCAGCTGAGCTATAGTTCTTAATAATATTTATTTACATCCCTAGCATTTGACTATTATGACATTAGTTATCACAACAATGTGCCATTAGGTGTACTTAAGAACAATGTACAAAGTATTACATATAGTAAACAATTAAATAATAATAATTAATTAATTAATTACCTAACGATTCGTTAAACATCAAGACAATTTTATGTCAGTTGTATTATTACTTCTAAAATTTTTGCCATGCTTAACTTGTGAGGTATAAATGTCATATCCTAGAGATATTGTATTATCGTATAAAACTCTAAATCTAGTTGGCAGGAAATAGAAATTGATTATTTGTGCCGGCGGCCACACCATCCACTCCGCTTTGTAAAGTGTGACAAACTTATCTTTTACTTCGTCTTTAAAATTATCTACAGGATTATCTTCTAACAGGGCTAAGCTTCCGAAAAATGTGACTATCATTATTGGAGAGAATATCAATTGGTCTAAAAGTAGTTTCTTTATCACCATGTCTGTAGTCTTGCCTATAATAAACCTATCTAGCACTTTATACCAGTGGTGACACAGCACTCCTACGGCCGCACCAGAAAATCCCATATGCATAGTCCGTTTGAAATCATATTTGTCCATATCTTTTGTATACACTTCATAGGTCTGTTCTAATAAATCACCCACTGCAGATAAACTTATAGAAATGGTCACATTTGTGTACAGCAAATATTTATTACTGAAAGCGACCGTCCCTATATTCCTTAACCTTGTAATTGAACTGGATTTCCGTATGTTTGTTGCAATTTTTCTCCAAGTAACACCTATGGCTTGCATTGTATGTATCTGGAAATAAAATTAATTAACATGAATAAGGTTAAAATAAAAACAGTTTTTATTGAAATTTTTTATTTATTATTTTACAACATGCATAATTCTATGTCTTATCTGCTTCATCATCTTTATGCTCCTTATGTGAATGTTTGATTGATTTACTATGTTTTATATGAGAGGTGTAGATATCATATCCCAATGAAATGGTGTTGTCATACAATACTCTATATTTAGTGGGCAAAAAATAGAAGTTAATGATCTGTGCTGGAGGCCACACATACCACTCAGCCTTATATAAGATCCAAAACTTATCTCTCACTTCGTCTGTGAAATTCTCGAATGGGTTTTCTTCAAAAATAGCAACAGTGGCAAAGAATGACATAATAACTATGGGGGAACAAATGAACTGGTCGAGCAGTAACTTTTTGATGACCATATCAAATGTGCGGCCTATGATAATTTTGTCAAGAAAAATGTACCAATTGTGGCATATAACACCAGCAGTCATTCCAGAAAATGCCATTTGGGCTGTTCTTGCATGGTCTAATTTATCAATTTCTTTAGTGTACAATTCGAAACATTGTTCTAAGAAATCACCAGTAGTGGATATTCCAATGGAAAGGAAAACATTTGTATAAAATAAATTCTTTCTACTGAATGCTCTTTTTATTGCCAACTTGTAAATCTTATATCCGTTAAGAAAAAATCTTCCAAGAGTCATTGAATATCTTCATCGAAGGTAATTCCTTCAAAAATTAACAATATATTATTCTAATTGCTCACAAATAAATAATAGGGCAGCAAATATATTACACTTAAAATCAACGGTACTTAATTATTAATTAAGAAGGCTATTTCTAAAGTTGATAAATTAGGAAAGACGCATTAAGTATATATTTATTATATAAATACACCCATTCTAATCTTGTGACTACATTTCGTAGATAAATATAGATATTTGACAAAATAAATGAATAATATAAATAAATCATTATACTTCAATAAAAATCAATATAAAACACTTTGATATCACTTTAATATAATACTTACAGTACCTATTTGATTAATAAATTATGTATTGCTTTTTTGCCCACACTTCACAAAAATACATAACCTAACCTAAAAATTTAACGTGAAAAAAAAATAAACTAAAACCTACAATGTTGTACATGGACCAATTTCAGCCAATATCAGCTGCTGTCGCCTGTCAAGTGCACGGAACTTATTCCGTGTTTTCCAATTACAGCACTAGAGCGCATTATGCGCCTATGCGGCATAATGCTTAACGTTGAATGTTCCAACTACAGCAACGCTTCGCACAATCGAGCACTCTTAAAAGTAATGCGCGTGAATTGATGCGTGCAATCGATTTATCGTTAGTAATTAATAATTGTTGGAAAAAATTTTAAAGCTTTCGTTTCATTGTAGTTTTTTCGAAATAATCAAAGTTAATTCAAATTGTGTTAAAAAAATAAATATAAGTATGGATGAAGGTACAAACATTGAAAAAAATGTTAATGAAATAATCAAAATCCAAATTACTTAAAATAACCGTAAATATTTTTCAACCAATTATTAAGTATGTTACCGCAAATGTATGTAATCCGTCATTGTATACAATTCCTAGGAAATGTATGTAATTCCTAAAATCGCACGGAAATGTGTGAAATAAATTATTTTATACACATTTCCTAGGAAATCTATACATTTCCTAAATAGCTATCGGAAATGTAAAACATTTAAGATAGCGATATGTCGCAGGCAAATTGTATATAATCTGGCCGTTTACAAACGGTCGGCATTTTGTAGTAACTATGCCGATAATTCGTAATCAGAAATTTTTGGTTTGGATAAGGGGGTGGGTTAGGTTAGGTTCGTGTTTTTTTAAAACTAAACAGAAATAGGAGCCCCACGAAGTGGGGCTCCGTCGGCTCGCGACCGTCATTTTGTAGAATTTTGGAAAAAGACGAATTTTCGGCATATTAAAACAGCTAGCCGTAATGTAATACGGCGGATTATACAATCCGACTGCGCCAAATATACGCGGGGACAGCGGGACGAGGGGACTGTCACTGATTACTTGCCAAATGAAAATTTGATTTTAAAAGAATAAATATAAGTTGATTTTGTGATATTTACGTTAAAAGTTAGATAGTTGATTTTTAAAATGTTAATTAGTAAGATAATAATATGAACATAATATTATTATAATTTTACGGTATGACTGTTACCCGATTGTATCAATAAGAATAAAAAAAAATAACAACGTGTTTTATTACAGAAAGCATTTACTTTACACATTTCCTAATACGATATTGGAATTGTATACAATTCCTAGGAAGATTATACATTTCCTAGGATATGCATGCATTAAATAGTTTTCTAAACAATATTTTATACATTTCCTAAATAGTATCGGAATTGTACACATTTCCTAGGAATTGTATACAATTCCTTGATTTCATACATTTCCGGTAACATGTATACCACTTTATTTACACATTAATGAATTAATGAGGTTATTGCTAACTCTATGAATATTTTTTTTTTCAACACTGAACTTAGCGCAACCTGCTGGTGGGTTTCACGTTCCAATTAAGCATCAGCATAATTCGGCATTGTGCGCCACTGAGTCGCATTATGCTCTGCAAGTGCTCTGTAATTGGAAAACAGCCTATATATACTCAGGGTCAAGTGTCAGCTAGATCCAAAAATAAATATACTGAACATCTTAGCTGAACATAGATAAGTTGACTACCATTTTATGATTTACAGTCTGTTTTGTGTTTTTGTTTTTAACATAAAAATCTTAGAGCTAGCGCGCAAGAGCAACTTTTGTCTTCGCAACTTTTTTGTCTCTCCCATCAACTCTATGGGGAGTTGCGTCGCTACGAGCTCGCACTTTCATACTAGCCCATAGGTGGGAGAGACAAAATAATTGCGGAGACAAAATAGTTGCGGAGACAAAAGTTGCTCTTGCGCGCTAGCTCTTAGCTATTTATACCACATTTATACATAGTAAATAATACTTTCTGTGCTTGAGTCTTGTCCTTGGTCTTATCTGTGAGTCTTGTCAAATAGACGTACCAACGAAAGCTTGACTTCTTCACTTTCTTGACGTATATTTGTCGGCTGTCGCAAACTCGATAGTTTTGTATTGTTTTCGTACAAATGTAAGAAACGATCTTCTTAATTCTGAATATTTTTTCAATAAAAGTTAGATAAAAACCAATCACAATGTCAGGTTTGTATAGAGTATTTTACTGCTGTATTGCTTATTTCGTTATAAACTAATATCGTGATATTAACCGGTTGAATGCATCATTTTGCAGAGAATCTAACCCTCGATCGTAATGCTATGAAAGATAAGTCTACAGCTCACCTACGAATATATGTTGGCGGGTTAAGCGAAGATCACACGGAAGTGGATGATTTATACAATCATTTCATAGCATATGGTCAAATAGATGGAATCGTGGTCAACCGAGTATTTGGATTCGTGCAGTTTCATAATGAATCAAGTGCACAAGAGGCAATTAGTAAAGCTAATGGAAGTATGTTTCAAGGCAAAAAAATTACAGTTAGATCTGTCCTGAAGAATGAACAGAGGTGAGAAAGTTTAACTTTGAAAGAAATTAACTAGATAATGATCTCGCAAAAATGTAGTCGATTCTAAATTATATATTCCAACCAGTGAGTGTTATAGGTAACTTGCAGCCTGTCTGAGCATCATACTGTGATAAAACATAATATTTATTTTATTCAAGATAGACGATGCTTACATAAAATAATATTGGTAAAACTGTATAGAACATCCAGCTGTTGAGAGGTGTACATTTTTTGTGCTTAGTACATTTTGATTTTATTACCCACTAGCGGTCCGTCCCGGCTTCGCCCGTGGTACATATTTACGTTTTCTCTACATAAGAACCATCCTCGTACTTCAAGAAATATAATAAAAAAAGAATTATCGAAATCGGTTCAGCCGTTCTCGAGTTATGCGCTTACCAACACATTTTGCGATTCATTTTTATATATTACCCATATGTATTGTTTTGACTGTGTCAAATTGATACACAGTACCTGCGTAACGCTAAAATGATCAGTGGTTAGCTGTGAAACTAAAAACAATCCTTTTCAGACGAGAAGTGGAAGTAATTCAGCCAGAAGTACCGCCAGCAGTGGCTCTCTCTGACAACATACCTGATGATGATGATAACCAAGATGACATGTATGATAACTATGGAAACTATATAGGTGATCAATGTAAGTGCAAACATTTCATAAAGTAGAATTTTCAAATGACTGATATGTTTTAAATTCTGATTGGTAAAATACAGACTACGAGATTCACGCTTGCAGCTTTGCCTACTTTAAAAAAAAAACCTGGACAGTTCCTGTTACTGCCTTTGTCTTATTCTGTGTCTTCAGCTACTTTCATACCAAATTTCATTGTAATTGGTTCAGTAGTATTTGCATGAAAGAGTAACAAACATCCATCCTCACAAACTTTCGCATTTATAATATAAGTAGAATATATAAATATATCTCCTAATTGTATTTAACAATAAAAAGCTCCAGTAGTGGAAAGAGTATGCAGGGTAAATACTAAATAGGCGGAACTTTACAAACAAGGGCACTTTAATACATAAACCTGCTTTTATAGTAATTTTTAAATTTCGGAGCTATATAATATTATAATCTTCATTAAGAATGTTCTATTTTAGCAGCAAGAGAAGAAGAAATACACCAAGAAGAGAAATACAATAAGGGCTGGAATGAGCCTCGTGACCTTCCCCCAAGAGGCAGGGGGAGAGGGGCACCGCGTGGGAGGGGCAGAGGCAGGGGGCAACCGGGCTTTCGAGATCGGTCTCCAGTTAGAGGTAAAATAACCTGCATTAGATGAAAGACGAAAGAAAGAAAAGACATTTAATTCATTACTTGCTATATATGCTTACTTATTTATTGCTAATGCACAACTAAAATGAACTTCTAGCAACATATAGCATAACCTGTGACAAGAATATTAGTTGTTTTAATATTATATTTCATATAGGTACTTTCTGAAACAATCTTGTTCAACATGCTTATCATAAAGTATAAAAAAGTATAATTATGCAGTTTATGACCTATTCTCAGATCCACCTAAATATACACAAATTATTGTAAAAAAAATTGTGAAGCAGTAATACGGAAAAATTTGGTTACAAACACTAACAAGAAAAACGTCATAGATAAATGAGGGAAATATTTTTTTTTTTTTTATTATTAAGACGGTCTATAACTCATGCAAGTCATTTGATGGTGTGATTTGAAGAGACAGAGTTTCTCCGGTATTTATAATATACCTATATAGTGATTAGTAATTAGTATAGGCATATTTGAATATTTTTTAGCTGGAGGTGAATGGCCAGAGAGAGAACGATTCGAAAGATTCCCGGAGTATCCAAGAAATTTGCCTGTTCCAGAGCGCAATGATTGCGAAATTATTGTCGTATCAAAAATGTTGACGTAAGTTTTATTTGCGTTAATTTTTGAATTTGATTTCCATACAATTATATATTTTGTGCATGAAACTAATTCAAACCCAGAAAAAAATTATTTCATATTTCTGCATTCCAGTGAATACGCTGAATACATAGAGGGTCGTCTAAAAAGACTGGGCATAGTTGTGGATCTACTATTTCCCATGGAAGATGTGCCTATTGGTAAAGTACTGGGAAACATTGCGTCTCGAGGCTGCCTCTATGCTATTCTTGTCATGCCACAAAATCAAGAGAATCGATCGCTAACTTTAACGATTTTACATGGGTTACCTCAAGGTGAGATTTATTTTTTGTTCAATAATTTTAGGCAAATTTTTATAGACGACAGAATTAATATAAATGCTACTAAGACAATCATACCTTTCATAATTGAAATTTGAAACATAAATCCGAAATTATCGTAATATGAAACTGTACATGAAAAATCACATTTCATAATGCACATATATAATTTTATATTCAATAACAATATGTTGACTGTTTAAATACTGGCTATAAAAGGTTTGTTTTTTGGGCCGTGTCAAAAAAAAAATACTAATACTAATAACACAATGTTATATGTTACATGGATAAGATGCTTTTATCTATACAAATATTGAAAATAATGTCTAACATGCAAAACACAGTTATTCTTTTTCCACCCTACACAAAAAAAAAATCATCAAAAAATACATGTTAAAATTGGTTGTCTGTAAAGTCGGTTTACTGACGATAGTTGAACGTGACAACGTCCGATTGTGCTTCTTTATCGCTCTTTCCGCGCTCTCGCTTGCATTTCAAGTCTTACATAGAATGCCTCAGAGCGAGGTAACGCCGCATGAGTCATGTTTTTTCATGCGTGCAGCCGGCTTTATCGAATTATAAGACGTTGTCACGTCAAAAATAAAACTTATTTTTCCAGAACACCGCAACATGCCAATAGAAGACGCGTTACAGTTACTATCTAGAAACTTTCAAGAGGTACAACGCGGTGGGCCGTCCGGTCGAGAGGCGGTATATGCGCTCTTGGGCCAGCTGGCGGATGGCAGGACGTTAACCGTGTTACAGTATGATAAAGTTATTGAGTATTTACAGGTATGTTGATGGCTAATTAGAATTTTTTGAGTAGTGAGAAATATAATTTTGTGTTATGGCTGTTAATTAGAATGTTAATTGAATTTAAAATCCAAGAATAAATAATGTGATGATTAATTTATTACCTACTGTTAGTTAATTAGACATAATTTACGGTCTAATGAGTCAACTTTCTAATATTTTTCAGGAAAAACGAGAACAGCAAGTAAAGATCGAATTGGGTGAGCCACTTACAACCGCGGTGCCCGCAAATAAGACTCAAGTTGATCTTCAACAAAGGATTTTGAGCATACTCAATGATAAGAAAGCAGAGGTTGAAAAACCAAAACCCCCTACGCCACAAAAACCTGAGCAAAGCAAATTACTAAACGACCCAACAGTTAGAAAAGCATTGGACTCTATCCTACAGAAATTTACTTAGATGTATTTTTTATTGAAATAATTTAAGTTATATTATAATAACTTTCTAATGTAAGAGACTGGAAATTATTGTATTTCTTATAGAAAATAAACAATAAAACATAAGTGTACCAGTACATTTGTTTTATTTCTGTTCTAGTATTAAAATGAAACACAGTTTATTTTAACATGATTTTTATACGTTTATACATTAATAGGTGGTCTAGACATGTTTTCACAGAGCTAGCAGTTGAATTGTGATTTGCAAGACAATAGTGCTTTATTTAATTTTTTCGTACATTCATATCGACACAAAATGACTTCACTAAAAACCTACTTATTTCTGTACATAACAATCAAACTAATATATCTAATAGCTCAATGAACATTACGGCGTTTAAATGTTTCTCGCAGTTCAATGCTTTATCGAGCTCTATGTCCCTTTATGGTTACTATTAAAACATCTTGGCGTGTCCAATAATGTTAGATTACAAGTTATGACAGTGTTGCAAAATAACAGTTTGTCAAACTACAAAAAATTACAAGCCATTAATGTTATGAGAGGTGTAAGAGATTTATTTGATTATAAATAACCTATGAGAATACCGCCAGCGGTTATTGTCAATTGATAGTAATAGTCGTCTTTAATTTCAAAAATTTCATAATTATAAGTAGAAACACTCGCGGATTAGCATGGCAATTAAATATATTGCAATGTCAAATGATTTATATTTTACACAATACATTCAAATTATAAACTCCACATTGAGATCAAGGCCCTTTGTGTTTAACAAGCATATCTTCCATATTTATATAATTATTATTTTGTGTTATAGCTATACAGATAAACTAAAATAATATTAGGAATATCCACATCTTACTCTATATAAACAAATCCACATACACCCTAACTACTACAGCAACTAAATGCCTCCACACAAACCAATTTCCAAAAACCTTTGGAAGATTTTAGTTACATTTAGGAAATTGATCAGTGTGTGCTTATGTACAATATTCAGTCAAACATGAATACAACATCTATAGCCCTGATATAGGCTCGATTATTATATTTTTTTTACCAGTTATGACAATTTAAGATCTCTCAGAACTGTCTTCTTGTTTTAGAGGGTCAAATCCTTCCTTTATATGTCCACCTGTTCCTTTAGGATCTAAATCAGTCGCCCAGCTAAAATGCATAAGCGCTAAATGTGAATTGCCTAATTTATTATGAACCTTTCCAAGTAAATAGTAAACTAGAGATTCTCTGGGTGCAATATCCTTTAAATGTTGGAGATCAGCTAATGCGTCTTGTGGTCTTCCCGCTCTTAATAAAACAGATGCTCTGTGGAATCTACATAATGGATTTTCTGTGTCAAGTGCAACAGCTCTTTCTAGCGTTGCGAGGGCTCGGTCCATTTTGCCTAACGCTGCCTGTGCGAGACCAAGTTGACACCGTAAAACGCCAGAATAGGGATGTATCGCTAACGCACGACGAATATGAACTTCAGACGCTTTCCAACGCTCTTGTCTAGCATAAACTGTGGCAATTCCAAACCATGCTACATAATTGCGAGGGTCAATGCTAACAGCAGTCCTAAAGCTTGATAGTGCTTTATCAGTTTCTTCAGCAACTGCATATTCATGGCCCAATAAAGCATGAGCGTATGCAGCATCAGGGTTAATTTGCACTGCTCTTTTGAAAAATTTAAGGGCAGTTTCCCTCTCTTTATGTAACGAGAAACAGTTACCAGCAGCCAACCACGAAATTGCATTATTTCTATCTAATTCCACAAGTTCTTGTGCTAATGCTGACAATTGAGCTTCCTTTTGCAAGTGCCATAAACAGGTACTAAATATGTCCATACCTTCTGTCCGGTTGGGATACAGTTTACGAATTTCAGTGAAGATCTTTACGGCAGGCTCATATTGAGCTAGTTCATAGTGAGCTTTAGCTATCATTGTTTGCACCCATGGGGATGCTAACTGTTTCGGGGGGATGTCTTGAAATTGCTTTATGGCATTTTTACAATCAAGAAATGCTAGTGACTTGTACGCCTCTCCGAGCTCTTTTAATAAAATTAATAATGATACAACATTAGAATTCTTTGGTGTGATTGTTGGTGTTGCAGTTTCTATACTCTTATTTCTTTCATTTGTCTCAACATTTGATTTAACATTCTTAGCTGTGCGCTGTTTATTTTTCCTTGATGGACTTTTGGGCGCTACAAACTTACGGCTAGGTGATTTATTATTTTCCTTCACCGAATAACTGCTATTATTAGTGCTAAAAAGTCTTGATGATCTTCTAGGACCCGGGCCGAGAGTACATCTTGGTCCAGGATTAAATACTGCATCCTTAAGTTGACCTACATGAGCTCTTAAAGAATTAACAATTTTTGGGATAGCTTTTTGTTCATTTGAGTCTGTAAGGGTGGGCGTATACAAGACTGGTGATTGTATTGGAAGCATTTCAAATGATGGTGAAAATGGTATCGGAGCCATACCACTGAACACGCTATGCATTTTACTTTTAACAGGTGCCGGTGGCTCCGGAGTGACACTAGGTGATATGGTCATTGACATGCGTGTGGAAACATTATTTGGTGTAACATTAGTGTTAATACTATTATTATTAGGAATGTTACTATTAACAATTGATATATTTTCTGAATTGTTGACTAGATTCACTAATGTGGAGACGCCAAATGAAAACTCGGGATTTATATGGAACACTTGGCTTGGTTCTATTTTCTCCCCCATGTTACATAATTGAGCGAAGGACTTCCACATAAATGGATTGAGGGATAAAGCTTTCCGGTGTGCTTCGGCTGCTTTACTTTTCCTTTCAGTGATGCTATAGATTTTAGCAAGCAATTGTAATGCATATGGTGCTTGTTCCCCAAACTCAGAAGCAACAATGTCTAAATTTGTTCCAAGTGCAATTTCAGCATCTTTATAGCTGCAAATAAAATAAGAAATAAAAATTACCAATTACAAAATTTGTAATAAAGCTATGCTTTATTTAATAAAGCTATGATAATATGATTTTGCCTGATTAAAAGTTAAGGTACTTGATGAAACGAAAAAGTAAGAGATATTTGTTAACATAATATTTACTTTCAAATAATCTAGATAAAAAACTTAATATAAATGTTTAATTTTATTAATTATTCCATTATGCATAGACTATTTAAAATGAGATTATTTAATTTAAATACATTTAAAGATAACTAATTAATACACTGACTTAATGAGAAATTATCCTAACTAACGGTAAAGCTATGTTCCTACAAGAAAACTATAAATAAATAAATACATAATTATAACAAGTTGACATGAAAAATTACTTACGATTTGAGATCTACAGAACATTTTGCTAGAAGAAAACGGGATTGCGGTAATGTAAGCGTTATATTTTGTAATAAATGTTGTGTCTCATTAACTCTTCCAGCTCTATAGTAACAGGTACCAAGTAGAAAGGCTGTTTCCTCAGAACCAACTGCAATTTAAATGTTCAATTAGTAAAGAAGCGAAGATTAAATAATCAATTAGTATTTAAACAAGAAATTGTACAATGCATATGCAAAGTTTGAACATAATCAATAATGTAACATTTTCACCTCAAACTAAGATCAATAATAACTATTGGAACATTATAACTCACCTTCAGCGTGTAATCTTTCAGCCAAAAATATAGCATTGTCATATTCGTAATTATTGAGGCAATCCCAGACAATAACCTGCGAGAATAAAAATATTTTATATTTCCTAGTAGTTAAGATACTTTGACAGTTAAGAAAATATTCGTTAACACTTACCTGTAAGGGCTCTTGAACAATCATTTTGGTTTGGTATAAAATTTAGCAGTAAAATGTTAAAGTATTTTACATTGCTTGCCACATTTGTTACACAATAAGAAATTAAAATATAAACGTATCATCTACGACTGCGACGGACATTTTTCGAGTTTGTTGATTGTCTATGTGCAAACTGTCACATAGATTAAAAATATTGTAGATACTAAATTATTTAACAATTTAGGGTGCGCAAAAATATTTATTTTAAGATCTCAAAAAAATCTGTTTTATTTGGAATAGCAAATAAATATTAAATAAACATCTATTTATTAATTAAATGCAATATAATGAATTGTCCTATTTTTATTATTTCACAAGCTATTCTTTTTCGGAATCCATAGCTGATACACGTCTTGTAGAACTACGAAGTTGCCATACTTTGAAGTATTCCCCGATAAATAGTGCTTTTTTGCTTCTGTGAAAAGTCTGCCAATTATTTCCAAAAATTTTAAAGAACAAGAAAAAAATTAAATAAAACGTATTAAACCCTTTACTACAATCATTGGAATTTAAAAAATCAATAATAATAAATCTTTATACTTTTTTATTTTACAGTAATTTATATCTAGTTGAAGACTGATCATTTACATTAGATAAACTTTGATACTAAATAGTAGAAAAAAAACTGGCACTAAAATTTTATTAGTTATTTTCATTTATTTTTTAGTAGTTTCGGGAATTTATGCATAATTTATTGGCAACACTTGTTTTACTTCTAAATACGATTTACGAACGAATCGTCACGAAGTTAAAGAATTTATTTGTGATCATATATACATATTTGTTAGTTTTAGCTATAGAAAACACCTAATAACAGTTTGGTGTTTATAATAAAAGTGCGCTTTAATATAGTGTTGTGTTGGATAAGTGTTTATATTGTTTTGTTGTGACAATATTGTGTGGAAAATCAATGAGATCCTGTATGGAGCAGCAGCTACAATATGTGCAGTGTTGATTACGAATGACATCTGACGTGAAACAAAAAGAAAATAGTACGAAGGAACTGCTAGCGTAAAAGGTAAATCATATTGAAAGTAAATGGCTTTCATAACTTTCTGGGGAAATCAATCTAGGACGTATGATAAAATCGCCCTTCACTAGAAGTATTGCAATAAATCAAGGAAAATGTTAAAAATATGACCTCCAACTACCTACATCTTCCTATTTGTTTTCGACGAAATCTGCTTCAGTGAAATTCGAAACAAAGCATATTAATTGATAAGGAATCTCGATTGTCCTAGTTATCAAGTAGGTGAAGTGAAATGTTTCATAAAGAAATAATCAGTCTATAATTTAAGAAATTATAAGAACACATAGAATCATACCAAGTACAGTATATTTTATGAATGTAACAATGAAACATGAAAGTGTGTTAGCACAGTTGTTATTTTGTTTATATTGGTGTAATGACCTTGTTATTTGTTTCAATTTATAGCTTTATACTCGTTGCTCAGAGGAACTAACTTGCACGCTTTTATAAAATAGTATTTGATGCATTCATATCTGCTATAATATTAAGATGTTGATAAATTGGTGAAACAAATAATTGCAATAATATATCTAGAAGAAATATCGCAATAAATATACCTATTATAGAAGAAATAATATCATTATAATGTGCAAACACATGTATATAAAAAGTACTCCTATTTTTGAATCTCTAGAACTTGATTTTATAATAAAACACATTCATGAAATGACCTTAAAGCCACAGAAGCACTACATATAATTATGAGAGCTCCACAAAAACAAGTTTATAAATTGCCACTTTATATGACATTTATATGCAGCCTAAGCATGTGTGTAACTTTAAGATGTGAAATTTGTAAATGGTGGTTTTCCATTATTTATTTGTGTAAAAGTATCTGAAGTTGTGGTGGCTTTTTGTTATAAATAAATAAAAAAACTTTAATTTTATTAAATTTCAAAATTGTATATTAATTAAATACAAATTTCTCTAAGCTAGAATTTCTGTTGTTTTCATAGACTGATATTTTCCTGATATAAATTCATTATCTTGTCCTCTAACATGACTAGACATAAGTTTTGTGAAACCTTGAGTAGTTTGCATAATCTAGGCTAGTATTATAAATTTATAAAATATTTTTTAATATTATAAAAAAATTTATTATATTCCTAAATATTTATAAAACTGAAAATACACAGTATAAAATTACTAGTTGTGATATAGTTTCTGTGACAGTCTTTTTACTTTGGATAAAATTCCAAAGGTGTTCGCTAAAAATAGTCAGTTCCCAGTAAATTACAATGCTCGCAAGTTGCAACCTACTCATACTAATTCAAATATTTGTAGGGCTGTTCAAAAAACATGGGAAGTTTATTTGTTTGTCTCCTATATTTAATATAAGCATAAGGCAAAATAACACACAACAATAAGACTATATTACAGGTGCAACAAGCCATATCAAACTTTGTAGCTTATCAGCTTATCAAAAGATTTATTTTACAAAATGGCCTTATTGTGTTCATAATACAATTTTGTATTGTGTGAAATGATTAATCTATTTGGCATTGCAATTCGTAAATTCAAAATATATTTATAATTTCAAATTTTATTTTTTTCATAGTCGGTATTCTAAATGTTGATTATTCAAATAAATGTATGTGTATACAATGTGACTACAATTCCGAGTCAAATACTTTGTATAATAACTTAAATTTTAGGCTGCATGCTTTGTCCAATGCAAAAATAATGCAAAGAAACAAATCTATGTATCTCTCACAGTCATCTGGTTGAATCTGCTATTTGATTGAATGACTACCACCTTCATTAAATGACGACATTTAATTTTTTTCCTAGGATGGCAGAACAAGTGATCAATGTGACGGCTCAGCCAATGTCTGAGCCGGTCCACAACATGTCGAAGGCTATATTTCTACAGACGACCACAGCACAGGCGATATCTGGAATCTTTGTGTGGACAGCCCTATTTATTACTTGCCAACAGGTAATTCTTATTTGTTCTATAAAATGCTAATAACTCTAATAATTATGGTTCTAAGTTTGTAGTATTTTTTGTGTTAGTTTAAACAATGTAAAAGTGTAAATAACAATGTTACTTTCAAGGTTTTAAAATAAATTCTTGGAATTTAAATAGTAAGTAATAAATACTGAAAAAAATTATATTTTTCAACTAAATTTAAAACAAGACAAAGTGAAAGTTTATTGCTAAATTAAGACTGAAGTTACAGGATTTCTTTCAAAAATAATTGTGATAATAAATATGTAAAAAACACTCGTTTTTTTTTCTTAGTTTAATAAAAAATTTAATGACTTTATTGATGATAGTATAAAGTATAAACTTGTACACACTACACCATTATGACACATAGTATTGAATCTTATAAATAACCCAATGTTTTCCTTTAGCTATTGAAACTTACAGCATCATCATAATATCTCTGATACAAAAATTGGCAACAATAATTAAAAAAAAAAAAATACTAAAAATCTTTATTTTTACTAAAACATGTACCTAAAATTACAAAACATACATAACTAGGTATCTGCAACATTTAATATTATACATATATTGTATTTTAATTTTAAGTAAAACCAAATTTACTTTGTCACTTACATTGATACATGTTTTCCCGAAAAGTAGGTATAATATATCTACCGCAAAAACTAATTATAAAAATATACAAACAATCATAGTTAATATTTCGACGAAAAACAATTGATTTTTTGTCGATTATTGAGTTATTTTGTGTAATCGTCCGTACAATACATAATTTGCTTTTACAATCCGATTATTTCCCACTGATACTATTTTACTATTCTATACAATAATATTACTAAACCGGTTTTCTACGAACGGCAATTTGTCGAATACTTGCTTCATAATTATGCTTTCTAATGTGGACGTTGCCGTAATGGTTTTTATCATAAGTTACCTGTAAAAATGCTTAGAGAAAATTTACGTTGCTAACACGCCAGTCACTGTTGTATTATAATTATTATGAGTTTGATTACATTACCTTCATTAAAATTTTACTTTCATCGGAATGTCCGAAAATGCTGAGAGTAATAAACAAGAAATTTAAATCCATACTAATATTATAAATGCAAAAGTAACTCTGTCTGTCTGTCTGTTACTCAATCACGCCTAAACTACTGAACCAATTTTCATGAAATTTGGTATGGAGATATTTTGATACCCGAGAAAGGACATAGGCTACTTTTTATCCCGGGAAAATGACGCAATCCCGGAAATCCCACGGGAACGGGAACTATGCGGGTTTTTCTTTGACTGCGCGGGCGAAGCCGCGGGCGGAAACCTAGTACTTTATAACTTAATAATGATGAGGATTTAATTATTATTTTAATCTCATCTAATAATTAATAATATATTCGTCTATTAGTAAATTTACTTCCTTAATTTTCTTTTATGTTTCAATCAGACACTATTGATTACGCAAAATATGCCCAAAAATATATACTGCTATTAGGCTAAAAGAAAAGAAAAGTAAATTATTTTTAGAGAATGTATTCGAGATAGAAAAGCTTAAACCAATTCAACAAACAAAAATGACAATGAATGCCTCTATGTTTTTACAACAAGTTTCGTATAAAATACAGAAAATAGGTATCTTTTTCTACTTATAAATTATACTGGACTTATAACATGCTATGCTCCATTTATCCATCTCAAGCTTCTCATATTACCTACCTACGTTATGTGTTACAGCTGTGTTCGTGTGCAATTACTGCTACCATATCTAACATAGAAGAAAAATATAAGCATACGAAATAATTCTAATGTATGGATGCAAAAGTTCTTTTTTTTTTGGTCGTTATAGCGATAATGTATGTATGTAGCGTGGTACTTTTTGGCCAAGAAGTTTGCCGGGCGCTATAGCAAAGGTTTACCATGATTAAAGGGGGTCGCTGAAGGATTATAAAGTAATTTGGGTTCTAACTCGAATAAAGCCGATACTAGCAGCCAGTACATCATAATGTCCTTTGGTCACGTAGTTTAATATAATACACGCTGAACTAGTAGAGAAACTCGATTTGATCCCTTTGGGATATGTCACATTAGGTACCGCGCTAGCAATTCCGGTCTATACTAGTTATGTTATAAATTTCCTTTAGGATTTTCATTTTCTTTCGTAGTCTAAAAGATAAGAAATGTTTGGAGTGCTTGGTTGTAGATATTGAGTCCATTAAGTCTTATCGAATTCAATTATTCTACATTCAGTCAACGGCAATAGGTAATTGCCCGTTGTCTGTACTACCTACATGCTTGAAAAAAACGCGTAAATATTTATACTTCTAAATGGCTTTTTAGTTATAAGCCAATCTCTTTTAAAAAAACACTTCAACGACAAATTTCCGTGTACTATCATGACGCAATCAGCCCTGCATATCTCTAAAATATTGCAAAAACTCGACCAATCGCGATCCAACACATTCTCAATTGGGCATATTATAAGATTGAGTTTCTTGACATTATACATCAGTCAGAATCTTGGTCAGAATCGACATTCGAAATCGAAAATTTAACAATAATTCCAAAAGTTTTCAAACTTCGGTCAAGTGAATGGTTCATTGGGACGACAATAAATCTCATTTTGCAACCTTGTCCGCAGTCCGGAACATTGTTAATTGCAATTAAATTATTTTTTTGCTGTATGGTCGTGAAAAAAATTCCAAAAGTTCTGCAAACTTGGGGAAGTTTTCGATATAATATTTCATATCACGTATTAAATTTGCAATCAATCTAAGTGTACGGAACATTGTTAAAATTGCAATTAAATTATTTTTTGCTGTATGGTCGTGAAAAAAATTCCAAAAGTTTTGCAAACTTGACACAGATATCGGAAATATATACCGAACGGTTGTATAAATTTGCAACCTTTTTCGTTGACCGGAACATGTTTATTTATAATTATTTTTAATTCGTGGTCATTTTTTCGAGTAAGGTGGTCTCGGAATAATTACAAAAGTTTTGGAACTTGGTTGCAAACTTCGAAAACATCTATTCTGATGCATTTACAAATTTGCAACCTCATTCAGTTTAATAAAAAAAAAAACATTAATATTCAATATTAAAAGATGTTCCGTACACTGAGATTGGTTGCAAATTTAATACGTGATATGAAATATTATATCGAAAACTTCCCCAAGTTTGCAGAACTTTTGGAATTTTTTTCACGACCATACAGCAAAAAATAATTTAATTGCAGTTCCGGACTGCGGACAAGGTTGCAAAATGAGATTTATTGTCGTCCCAATGTACCATTCACTTGACCCAAGTTTGAAAACTTTTGGAATTATTGTGAATTTAATGTCTTGACTGACTGGAGTATTATTGCGAAATAAGCTAACTGGAACAAATCTGTATGAATAAAGGCGTAGTTGTGGCTCGAACGTAGCGAAAAAGTATTGAAAAACTTGGCAATTTTTTTTATAAGGTGACGTTCAACTGTTCTCTATAAAATTTCATTGCTCTATTTTACTCTAATAAAGTACCCACAATCCACATTATAATCCACAAACTCTAGGATAAATTCATCAAATTTTGAAGTAAATCGTTTCGTTAAGAATAAGAACAGACTACACAATTCGAATTTCAATGTTATTTATTACGAGCTAGCTTGGTTAAGACTTAAGTCGCCTTATAAATTGACTTAATCCAACCTTCAGAATCAGTTCTTACTGCAAAATCTGATTAATCGAGAAAATTCTGTTCACAAATAAAAATAAGTGTGAGAACTAAAAAACTGGCGTTCGCTTATCAAGGTCGTACGGTCTTGAATATATCGAATAAAGGACGAGGACCGATGTGGTTTGTCAACATGAACTAAAATAGACGACATAAAAAACTTTAGCAATGCTCATAGATCCATTCACGCGTGTCATTTTATCGAGAATCAAAAATATGTAGGTGAATTGTTTACAACTACATATGTATCTATTTTTAAATATGTTGTTAATTTAATTTTTCTAATTTGTGAAACTCGTAATTCGCGTAGTATAAACATAAATAGATTCTACAATTAATATTTTTACCCCTTATCATATTGTTTATTAATACTAAACCCAATAACTTAATTTATTATGAAAAATAAACAAACTATACAAAATAGCCACGCACTTGGAGCTTTATTATCGATGTACCTATTTTCCATTAATATTAATTACAACAGTTACTCTACTTAATAGGTTTCTACACTGTTTGAAATACATAATTTGCTGGGTCATCAATTACATGCGATCGTTGACACTAACGTTACATTACACGCTAAGTAAATTGAGAATTAACTATCTACAATAAAAATACTTAGGTAGGTATATTTACCTTTGTAACTATTTATAAATTATCACTTTCGACAAAACTGAAACGCGCAGTCAAATTAGTTTGTTTACTAAATGTAAATACATACCTATAGGTAAAACTTCGGCGGAAAAGGATTCTCTTCACAAGTTTAATTGACTTACAAATTCCATCTGGTAGGTACCTATAAAAGAACGCTAAGTCTTAATTAATAGAAAAGAAGTGATTTGAAATAACTTAAAAACAACACTATCTAAGAAATATGTTTAGTTCGCTAGTTATCCACGAAACCAGCTTGTGTTGGTGAAATGGGGTACCATTGAAAACCTTAATAACTTTACTTTGATACCATTCCATAATCCATTCCTTTCGCCAATCTACTCTATCAAAACCTTGACATATTAGCATTGACCATTGACGGACATATTTACTGAAGGTAGCGTTTGCTATTTCAAAGAATTTTATCGGGAGTCTAAAAATTGCACGTCCAATTTACCAATTCGTTTTGCTATTCGAGAATCAAAGCTTCAATGCATGTCAGAATGTAACTTTTAGTCGGTTGTGATGGATGACCTCTAGTAACACGATCGTTTACACGAATACAATTTAAATCAATAAACAATGTGATGTTTTCATTACGGACACGCCCATTAAGGAGGGAGTAATGGCTTATATCCTATAACATCAATTTTAAACAATTAATAGGTATGCTAAACTAAACTTGAACTATAGCCAATCTTGAAACTTAAGTATAACCCGAAACTTCTCAAACTAAGGGTCCACTTAATTCATGTTATTGCTGCTTTTTAAGTACGCTATAACCTAACACTTAAGAGGGTAGTATAAAAAATAATAATATGAGAACAACATTATTAAAAAGCTTGCGGTCATTAGCCTTGAAAATTACTAAACATTATTCACAAAGCCTTTGTCCCTTCAGTGTATAATTGTTTTAGGTGACAAAATGATAATTTTATTTCGTTAATGCTATTGTATTGTGAAATCTCATACAAATGTTTACACTCAGTATATTATGATAGATATCGAGCTCTCATCTGGGCGAAATTGCCAATTTCACTCGTCGTAACCGCCGCGTTATCAAACTCCATCATTGTAGTGACATAACCACTCATAAAGTATCACTGCTAGAAGAGCGATAAAATCTAGCCTTATAGTTATTAAAAGTTAATTATTAATTAAATGGCATTATTAAATACAAAAAAGAGACATCACAGCCCATAAAGTAGTATGGATAGACAGGTTCTATGCCAGTAGAAAACCTTATTAAAATTATTCAAACATCTCAGTATTTCTTTACCAAATAGCTCGTGGTGATTTAGTTAATCGAAGTTCATTTCCCGGGTCAATCAGTATGGGAAAATTTCTCGGATCTTAAACGAGTAACAAGTCTCGCGTGTTGGAAAAACTTGTGTAATAATAGACATAGTTACCTAGTGTATCCTGTTTTTTATATGATTTATCAAGAAGCTGATCTTACGGTTGAGCGTTTTGTTACAAAAGCGTCATACCACAATGTACACAGAATGCTACTGAATATAGTTGTAGGGGAATACCGCATAAATAAACAAACACAACATTACATCACAATTATATTTCGTTTTAATTGTTCATATTTATTCTGGGATTAAGCTCTTAATTGAAATATCGGAAGTGTATTTATTGACTATACGATGTTGCTTGTATCGTCTGTGATCTCGAAATAGAACTATACCATTAGTTTTAAATATATTATGTAGAAAGCCAGAAATTAGAAAACAGAAGCTCAAATCTTTGTGTGTTACTTTAGCACGCTTTATGTGAAGATGATTGATGGTGGTTTCTGTACTCTCTATTTTGTGATTACGGTACCTACTGAGACAATTGTTTCATTGCTCTCTGATCAATGATGTATCTATAAGGTTACCTATTTATGTTAAAGAAAGTGAAAAAAGAACCAATAGTAGGTAATGATATAGAGGGGCAAAGCTCTAAACAAACTACTTTTGTATTCATTTTGTTTGTTAGAATGTTTACTAGTACGAATAGTATGTAGAATTGTGGCAATGTAAATTTTTAATCTCGTAAAAGTTGGATAAGTTTAAAAAGAGGTTTTTCATTAAAAATAGTTAAATGAATTTATTCTTATCGCGCACTCCACATAGGTAATACCTACCTATTTGTACGGTTTGTTAAATTCTATAACTGCTAATAATGTTTCGTATTGATTTTCTATACCATTGTTAATTGTAAAGCACTTGACCTTGTAATCATCCATAGTTATTAGCGAATAATTTTTCTAAACACTTTGTTATGCAGTTATTAATTATGTTCTGAGATTAGCAATTATCAATCATTATGATAATTCGCTGCAATAATAATTACACTAATGCACATTTTTATAGAGCAATATCTATTGAGTCAGAATTGTAACTAAAGTGCAGATTGATTTTCTGTGATGTGATGATTCCAATCTTTTATCCGCTTGAATTTTGTAAAAATGTTCGATTTACCACAAGCTACAGCAGTACCTATATATAAAGTTAATTTTCGCAAAGTAAACATAATATAATAAATTAAATATTGTAGTGAAAGGCCAGTATCAATTTAATTGATGGTATGACGTCATGATGACCAATAAATGACGAAATACTGACAGCAGAGGTTTAGAATTTACGGTATTCATAACACCTGACAAAGCACCTATTGCTTTAAAAATTTACAGATTTGAATAGTTATCTTTGGGGAGGGGAAGTACTGTAATCTTGAGCTAATTTAATGTTTTTGAGGACATACGGAGCGACATAATCGACTCTCGACTAAGCTCCTTAAATAAAGAAAAAAAAAAAAAAAAAAGTACTGTAATCTTTTTTCTACAAAGTTAGAGTAAAAAATAAGTATAAAAGAGTACTTATTTTTTACTCTAACTTTGTAGAAAAAACCTAGTTTCTGAAATGTTTGGTTATTTTTATCAATGGTAATTACAGTTATAATAATTATTTGTATTTACAGCTATTAGGAGTATGTAATATGTATCAGGCTGATAATAACAAATGCAATGAAACATTTGCAATTAATTTTCATTACAGTTTTCCTTTTTATCCGCTATTAAATAAGGGCAATATGCAGTAATTATTACCAACGTTACGTCTAATACTCAAAGGTTATAATTTCTTACTTCATAGTATACAAAGAAACTAAATACCGCTCTAACGATATATTGTATAGCCGAAATGGCATTCATAAAAATGTCTTTGTTCAAGTAAACGAAACAGACTATCACTAACATTGCTTTCCATTGCAGATTTACCAACACCTGCGCTGGTACACGAACCCCTCGGAGCAGCGATGGATTGTGCGCATATTGTTCATTGTGCCCATATACGGTTGCTACAGCTGGATTTCGCTATTGTTCTTCATGGGAGACTCGTATTATGTGTATTTCTTCACAGTCAGGGATTGTTATGAAGGTATGGTCTCATTGAAATTCCCTTAACGTTCTAACTGGTGGAATGAACTGCTTTATATTGTACCTTTTTTTAATAATTACACGTCTACATAGACTGTAAAACTTTATAAATATTTTTGGTATATTTTATATGCAATAAATTAAATTAATTCATGCACCGTCAGTTGAGAATTAAATTTCCGCTTAATCGTAATGAAGTCTAGAATAATCCAGTATTCATGACTTAACATCACGATCGAGCTTTTTCTATCCTTAAACTATATGAATATCAGAAATAGAATTAAATCCTTGAAATTTATATTCACAGACCGATACTCACACATGCGTACTAATATTGTATATGCGAAATCTTAATTGTGAGTGTGTGTGCATGAATATAATATTAAATTGTGGTTTAAATATATCAGTGATTGTGGAAAATCGAGATATTTCCTGTTTATATTTTGTCAATGTTAAGCGATTTACGATAATATGAAAGTAATCAAAGAAACTGTTTTCTTTTATTTTAATATCATGTTCATGTTATAAAAAAAATTGTTTATCAAGTCAACGAAGATTGACCTTTTACTTTTTGGTTGTATATCAAAAGTACCCATTATTCTTTAGATGGGTATAATAGTGTTTTTTTAAGAGATTCACTTTCCATCGATTGACTCACACACACACGTTTTCTGTCGTAAACTACTTCGATCGTTCATTTTTCCATGTGAATATGTAAAACGTGACTATTGCAATTAAATGTACACTATTGTAATTACAGTATTAAGGAAATAGATAACAATAATTACCAATAATAAATCTATTATAATTCTAATGCATTTCCTTTTGAACGTACCTACTGTATCTTGTTTGTTTGCCCTGATATTTTAGGTTATCGCGCCTTTTTAGCTCATGCAAATGGTTTTTGTTCTTGACCTTTAAAGGTGCTGTAGGAGAAAATAAAGCACGTTAACGAGATGAGTTCTTTAACTAAGCTAGTTTCATAAGTCTCTCAATGGTAAAGTTTTTTTGACTTGTTGGAAATCACAATGGTAGTGGAAGTTAATTAAAATTGCGAAAGGACTGCATCACAGCACAGTTCCGAGAGTTGATTATAAGTTATTATGACCTAACCAGATATGTATATGGTATTGGATTTCCAAAATGAACTAATCCAACGTTGCTCTGATTTGCTTGCACTAAAATATCCGAACGAGGTCGCTGTATTTATACATGGTTATTTATAATTGGAAATAAGCTTGCACGTTACTGATAGTGCATATTTCGAATTACCAAATGGTATTAGATGCACTGATTGCGTTCGTTTTCCTTTTGCATTTGTACGTAATTTATTAATATTGAAATTTACATCTGGCAATTCGGATACGCATATAGATTGGTTTTAAATTAATGTTTGTAATGTACGTCGATGTATTTAAATTATTTTGTGAGTGCAACATTTCTGTTTAAAACTATTCTGGAGTAGTGCATGTTAGCGTTTCTCTATCGTATTTCTACAATAAGCCGTAAAACGGCAAATTGCTCGTTAAAGATGAAAATAAAAATGCACAATACAATAATAAAGTAACCTAGTTTTCGCCACCATTCAATTTGGTAGAGTTCAATCTATTTAAGGTACAATCGACTTTTAGGGGCTCATAATGATTTCCGTATCTATTCCATTAGTTAAGTGTTGCACAAAACAGTAATTTAATTACCTGTAATGGCGTTGCGTTCCGTTAGCAGCTGTACCTCACTTTTTCTAATGAATATAAATTGCAGACATACACAGTGATGTGTAACCTCATTTTATGTAATCACGGATATTAATGTAGGATCGTAGGCGAGTGGATTGGATAATATTAACGTTCGTGCGGTGTAAACTCGTATGTTTAACTCTATTAAATATTCCTCTCTCCATTTGTCCATCTTCATACCGCAATATTCAGTATTCTATCAGATCTGTTGAGTTTCATTACAAATATATCATCTGATCGGAGATAAAATCTGCCATCCATTCCCGATGATGAAAAAGGTATAAAAGATTGGTCTGGTTGACTAGACCTAGTCGAGCGTAGCTTGAAAATGTCACGTGCATGCAATTTGAATTTTCTAATTTCCTAATTTATCCTATAACTATATAGCTCCAGAACTCTGGCATAATTTGTCGGTATATTCTGATAGAATATATAACCCACATTTCAGAAACTAGGAAAAGAGATGCCCTCATTGCATTGTAGACGACGGTGCAATACTAGTATTTTATATTGTAACTATTGTCCGTAATTAGATTAAAGATTAAGACAAGGGTCAATGGACACTAATTACGCCTAAGGAATAAACCTAGTACCTACTTCTATAGGCACTCCTCCGTTTAACACGCTAACAAGTGACAATGTCTTGTCTATATCATGCTATTGACGTTTCTTATTTCGAGCTTCGCTGCTCACTTTCACCTTCTAATTTCCACCACCACGTTAGCAAAGTGTTTGTCACGGTGTGAATCATTTAACCTTGCCCCAGTCAAGCAGAGATAAATGCTTTTCGTATGGCTTTTAGGAAAGCCGTTAGGTCTTCGAAATGTAATGACGTATTGAGAATGACTGACTGATATGTTCGAAGTCAATATTTGTAGCAACACAAATGTTGAAGTTGGATAATGTAAGATTTTAAATCTTATTTTGTTTTCTAAATATTGGAAAGTTGAAGGTAGTTGTAGGTTGGCCTTTAGGTACTACTGTTACATGGTTCACGTAAATAATAATTTTTAAACAGTTCTATTTAAATATATCTTAAATATTTTTTCTTAGCAACTGCATACTTCGTAATACCATCCTTATCATCCATCCGAAATTTTTGAGGATGTAACAAAATACAAATTGTTTATTGCTATGTAAGAATAATTTCCAATAAAATTAAAATTCTCTTGACTTAAAAGACGTATATAAATCAACCATTGCATCAAACGAAATTATATAACACCAATAACTCATCCCGTTTGCAGCGTTCGTGATATACAGTTTCCTATCCCTCTGCTATGAGTACCTCGGCGGGGAGGGTAATATAATGTCGGAACTGCGGGGTCGACCGGTTCGGGCCTCTTGTGTGAATGGGACCTGCTGTCTCTCGGGCGCCACTTACACCATCGGCTTCCTGCGGTTCTGCAAGCAGGCGACGCTGCAGTTCTGCCTTATCAAGCCGGTGTGCGCGTTCGTCATTATCTTTTTGCAGGTGAGGTTTGGATTGTAATGTGTGTGTGTGGTTTGTTACAGGAATAAAATGGGAGATTTTGGAAAATTGCATATTACTTGCCATAAACCTTTAGACTGGTCAAAGCAAATTGACCTTGATTTTAGTGTCACAAAACACTTTTTGTAATAGTGGCAAAACCTGATCGCGGTTTAGTTTAATTTTAGTAGGGAAGAAACAACTTAAACGTCCGAACTGAAATGGTGTTGGACCAAGTAATTGAAGTAGAGCTATTTCGAGCTAAAAATATAATGTTCTCTATCTGCGGAGAAAATCTTTATTCGAAATTGGTAAAATTAACAATTGGCTAATCATATACGAGTATGGATATTTGGATATATTAAACATAAAAATAAGTTAATTTATAAATCGGACACATTTCTATCACGATAAAACATTTCATTAGTGTTGGCAAACTCGTCGCCATATTCGACAACCTGATAATTAGACGATAAATCTTATCTTAATTATTCCTTGTAGATATGATAGTGTACATGATTCACGACTGCGTAGTTTTTGTTAAACTGAGTTTATGAAACTGCTATTTAGCAGTGGGTATTTACAAAACATACGGGTAGTAAGAATGCTTATAATCGTCTTAAAGGTGTTACGAGTTTCCTAGAAAGTTATAAACGTCATGTCGCGTCCACACTATGCTCCTCGCGCTGCTCATCGCTCTGCTCATCACGCTGCCGTTATTCGCCGCGACATTGCCCTCTCTGGCCACACACTGCTCTACTCGCGCGATTAATCGCGACGCTCCTCACTTGTCATTTGCCTTGTCTCACGAAATGGACGTTGAAACGGTGGCAGCGTGCGCGCTATGCATTTTTAGTATAGCTAATTATATTAATAAAGTAAAAAGAAATATACATCGTCGTCGTCGTCCTCAAACATAAAAAAACATTAACAATTTTTCATTTGACCATTCCATGCTTGGCGACAACATGATTTCCAATTTTGCATACGTGTGCGTCTTGCGCGAGCGCTCGATACGGACTGCGATCGCGCGAGTATGTGGCGGGTGGCCAGGCATTCGCACTCGTATTGCCGGTCCTTTGACTCGCGCGCAAAAACCGACAAAATAGGGAGCAGTGAGCAGGACGATGAGCACGACGAGTGGCATGACGAGTAACGTGGCCACACTATGTCTCTCCCTACTTTCCTCGTTACTTCCCATACCACTCGTCGAGTGTGTGGCCGCGCAGTTAGACATAATATGGAATGATAAACACGTTAAGAACGTTAAAACTGCATTTTACATACGATTAATGCACAGAAACATAATAAAGGAAACCCAATAAGTAGATAATTAATATGATTAGATATTACCCATGTTGAAATTAACAAGAAGTAATTAGTAAAAATCTAGATGGTATTTCGATAATTTTTTTGTTGCTCATCTTTATGATAGTGTCTTTAAATAAAACTATTTACAAATTTGAAAAACGATGTTTTCTCATACTTCTATCTAAGTCACCCTTAATTTTAGTTTTGATATTTCGGTAGGTCACAATATTACCTAATTATTCAGCAACAACGATTATGAAGCTGGAATCTAAAAGGAATTCTTAAGTTTTGATCATTGCTTAGAAAACGCTGAACGTAGGAAAATTCTCAAATGTGAATGTGGACCCAATTCTGGTTGTGAAGTTTTTAGTCATAATATGATCAGATTTTTCAATAAAAGTCAATATGATAACTTTGCATAGCCTGCATTTCCTTCCTATTTCTTAATAGAGACAGAAAGTAGTCTACTGAACTTGATTATACTCATCTTTTTAAAATGAAATAGATGTTGTCCGATTCTCAGACCTAACCAATATTCACACAAAATTACATGGAAATTGACCAAGCCGCCGAGGAGAACTACAAACACCGCGAAACGAGAATTTCATTATATTCATATTTAATCGTTATTCTTCTTCTCTTGCAGTCAGCTGGCCACTACCACGACGGTGATTGGTCGCCCAGCGGCGGGTACATCTACATAACCATAATATACAACTTCTCAGTGAGCTTGGCACTATACGGGTTGTTTTTGTTTCTGGGAGCCACAAGGGAAATGCTCAAACCGTTTGACCCGGTGCTCAAGTTCTTCACCGTCAAGTCTGTTATCTTCTTGTCGTTCTGGCAGGGTGAGTATTTCTTAGTAGTCTTGTTGGATGTTTTTTTATTGTGTGTGTATGTGTTTATGTTTTTTTTTCCTTATTTCTGAATAATGAATTGGAAAGTATCAAGAGATGTGAAAACTAAAAAATGTACAATTGAGGCTGAATAATCATAAAAAAGAGCGTGTGTGCCGAGCACACGTGTCAGAAGTGAAACTTCTTTGCCAAGATTTAAAGATTCCAATATCGTCGCATTTTAAATTTTACTCTCAACGCGCCTAAAAAAGTTTCATTTCAAAATGTGATAAATGTGATAAATATAATATATAATATAGAATAATGAAAGAATTTTTATCAGTGTAGTTGATGTTCCTTGAATTATTTAAATCATCTTTCAAATATCATGCGACGTACATAATCTTAAAAAATCAATACAAGTGTCGTCTACATTGTTTATTTTTATTTTGTGAACATTGCTTTCGTCATGTATTTGTAAACAGGTGGTTTCTATAGAACAAATAACAATGTGATCGTTTAATGCGAAATTGTATACGAATAATGAATGCTGTTTTGAAATACAGATTATTATCATTAATATTTACTTATTTTTGTTTAAAGGTTACAATATTTTTGTTATTAGTATAAAAGGCTTTCGAAATATTGGAAAAATCAGATAAGATTAAATTGTTAATTTAGCAATTGCGACCGTAAGTTGGCCAATGTAATTTTAATTGGAACTGAGGAATAATCAATTAATGGATCTTTATGTTATCGCTTTATTCCCTATTTGCGAAATGTCCGCTTAATATAATTAATTCGTCTTCAATTTCTTACAGTTTACATTTCCAAACGACCATTCGAAAATGTGATAGATTATAGAATATCGCGAAATTGGTTATACATATAATGCAACCCTTCGAAATTACTAGCTGGTTTCGCAACTTCTGTATATGCTCTGTATATCTTTTGCCAGATAAAATGTCAAATGAACTCAAAACTCAATCATTTATTCATACAATTTCCCTCATCACCGATTTTTGAACCGTCAAAAAATGTGTATCATACATCATATTTACATTATTACAATAATTAATTAAAATATCATATGGAATCAAAAACTGCTAAGTAATCAAGTAGTAACCCGCCCCTGTGCTTGGAGTAGTTTAACAATCTGTCATAAATCCTATCTTCACAACTTTATTTCAGGCAAATACTTAAACTGGTTATTTATCTTGTGTAGTTAAACAATTTGTTATAAACCCATCACTCCACCACATTCCAGGCGTAGGGCTCGCGATCCTCGAGAAAGCGGAAGTGATATCGCCAATAATAGACGAGAACGGCATCCCCACCACCGCCGGTACAGTCTCCGCGGGTTACCAAAACTTCCTCATCTGCATCGAGATGGTCGCCGCAGCGGTTGCGTTGCGTTACGCGTTCCCCGCGGCGGTGTACGCGCACGCGCACCGCGATCCGCACAGATCGGTCACTATGCAGTCGATATCGAGCAGCCTTAAGGTATGTGACACGTGTGTATGTAGGTACATATATAGGCGTAGGCGTACGTATACGTAGGCGTTTAGAAGCTCCGGAATTATTGGGTGCATAAACATGATACAGATACATACGCGTTTAGAAGCTCCAAGTGCGTTGGAAAACAGATACATATTATGTACACGCACACATACGCACGTGTGTAGATACGCAGCCACACGGTTTACACATGCGTATGTGTGTGGTTATGGAACCACGCGCGTCATTATACTCCACACATACACAAATACACGCACACTTACGCACATGCGTATAAGTACGTAGACATGGGTGCATCAATAGGCACTCGTACACATGCGTGTAGAACTCTAGATATAGACACCGAACATGCAAGTACAAGAAGCTACGCTTGACATGTACACATTCAGTCGTGCAAAAACACGCCTCCATATACGCATACTTGCGCATTTACTAATACATATTCATGTCCGTATATAGTTTATATACACATACACACACGTATAAATACGCACACATTTACACGTTCATGTACCAACACGTAATCTCCCACACATACGTGTTAAAATACAATCATAAAAACACGCTACGTCTACGTATATACGTCTACATATACACCGATACTTTTTTTCCACATCTTCACATAGACACACACACAATTATTTATGTGTTAAGCTACAATAGTAAGGGGAATTAGGGCACTGACTTTAATTCTCCAACCGCCAAATATACTGAATCAAGAAGTTGGTTAAATATCTGCTCATATTCTACGACTGATACAAAAATATTATGATTAATATTTCTATGTAATATGTAGGAAACAATGAACCCCAAGGACATAATGACGGACGCGTTCCACAACTTCCACCCGCAGTACCAGCAGTACACGCAGTACAGCTCCGGTGAGTGTGTGTGTATGTGCGCACGTCTGTACGCTTGTCATGTTTCTTTTGCTAACCTTTTTTTTGTAAGAGTATATTTTCGTACTGTAGGGTTGTTACTTGACAGTTAGTAGTGAGAGTTAGGATTTTGTCTTGATCGTATGTTCTTTATTATTTTTGTACGTATACGCATAATGTAATGTAGGATTGGTAGTAAAACCTTTTTGTTTTGGTTATTGAAGTTACTTTTTTGTGTTTAAAAAAAGGAGGAAGTGAATAAGGTCATTTATGTTATGCGGGTAATTATTAAAAGACATACTGGTTAGGATTGCCAGTTTTTAATTTAGTCATGTAATCTAGTCAAAGTGTAGACATTTTAACAATCAGAGATATATTTTGATAAGATATTAATATATAATTTAATATTTGTTTGACGCGGAATCGTTTTTTTTAATAAACTTGTATTATTTGTCTAGTCATAATTTTAGCCGCGAATCTCGAGAGGAGTCTTCATTTGTTTTGGTTTTATTTCCTTTCAGATGTCACTTCCCACCTGCCTTATGAGAAACTATAAGCTCTGCCATAGCTGTGCTCTGCATGAAGTGCATTGCTGTTCGTTGTAAAACATGCATTTATCAGCGACTGAAATTTTAACATACATTGCTCCTTATATTAAGCTCTCAAAGAAAAACAATAGTGACAAACGAACATAAGAAGCAATGTACGTAAAACAATTATTGTCAGTCGCTGATGAAAGTATACATATTATGTACGTTAACTCCCACGCTGTTATGTTACTTGCGACTGATTTAAAAATGGAAAAAGACAAAAAAAAAAGAAATTCTAGCAACACCTTTTGTTGCCAGTAACATAATTTTCCACCGAGCATGGAAAGTCTACTAACAGTATTTAATTGTATGGGACAGATAATATTATTTTATCGTCTGCCATATCTTAAAGTATTTCGAGTATTTATAGATTATTGCATTATTCATACTTAAAATTCTTACAATTGATAATAATTTTCCGTCTATTATTATTTTATTATCATCGAGTCACTTTTTGCATGCCTTTGACAATTCCCTGAGTATTAATATTTGGGGAACTTATTATTCAAACAGAATACAGCTTTAATGAGAATATAGACATAAATGTAAAGATTCATTTTTATACTCTTTTGACTGTCCCTCCATAATATATATATATATTTCTATAGTATATTTATTTATAACACATTTCCTAATAAGAGAAATACAATAATTTGTAATTTTCATTAATGTTCATAAAAAAAACAAAGAAAAATATAACCATATGAAAACTAACTCTTTTCACAAGGCTTTAACAAAGCTTGACAAAGCTTTTATTGCTGCTAAATATTTATTTTGCTTCGAACCGAAAAAAAAAGTGAATAATTTTTTAATATTCTATAAAATCCAATGTCATAATAAAAAAAGAAAAATAATTAGAATTTCGGTGCTCGGTTATTTGAAACCTTCGTTAAGTAAGATAATTTTAGTTCTAGATAAATTCTAATAAATAAACGGTTATTGAGTAGTCCGAAATTGAACGACCATAAATAATAATATATCGAGCGCTTGTAATTAATGTAAATTTTACGCTTTACTAATAGTAGGGGAGCCCAAGAGGGGATTTTGGGATTTACTCGAGCG
>CAJQZM010041509.1:0-32860 GCA_907164665.1 Colias nastes | reverse complement strand
AGTCATAATCTTTGCCATTACACAGACTCACAATATATAAACTCACAATATATAAACTCACATTTGAATTTATAATCTTATTTTTTTTTTCTAAGTTAAGTCTAACTAAATTTAAATATTGTACTGTAATAATTGATGTCTCTTAATACAAATTATATTGTTAAAAATATGCAAAGCCGACGGAGGTCACTGGTTGACCCCGCACAGGTTTTCCTAGTGGGTTAACCAGGGATTTACATTTTATGTAAAAGTTTGTAAAAATTTTGTGAAAAATAAATAAAATTTGAAATTAGATTTTTTTTATTACCAAAAACTTCACCAATTTCAATACGACCATCAACTTCCCAAACATCATATTCCGAACTTTTGCCAAATAATTCACCATCGGCTCCATACCGATCGTCATCTTCCGAAACCTGGTATTCTGAACCTTTGGCAAAGTAGGTTCAAACCACCCATCAACCGCCCAAACGTCACAGATTTACCATTGGTAATCAATTCACCCCAACAATTTGTGGGGTGCGTGTAGATAGACTTTATGTGAAAGTACAGTACCTTTTAGTGATGCACAAATTAAACACACACTCACAATTTAATTGTTTATTACTCCACATAGAAGGAGAAAGGATTCCGTATAATAATTAACAGACACAAGAAACACTTTGAATATAAAAAATCTATATATATAAAAGAAAGTCTGTATGTTCCAACACTTATAACTCGAGTTCTGCTGAACCAATTTTCATGGTTTTAGATTCGTTGGATTTGTCTCCGTCCAGAATAGAAGAATAAATCATAAAAACAACAAAAACTAGACTAATAAATATTTTCACAAAATTTTGATTTTCGTACATGTCAATCATTTTAGTTGTCAATCCTGTCAAATACGGACTACGGAGAATAATGTTTGACATTCATGCGTTCAAAAATGTATTATGTGTAAAATAATTAAAAAGTAAAAAGGGTGAATAAATATTGTTTGTATTTATTTTAAAATCAAATATTAAAAAGTGCAATAAAAGCAGATACATAAAAATTCCTCAAATGTTTGTGTTTACGCGTGTTTTCAGAAATTAATAAAGGAATGTCTGGCCGTCGCGTCGTGGGCTCTTGATGATTGATCTAATTCATTGACAGGGCGGTACAAAGTTCGCCGGGACAGCTAGTACAAATTAAAAAGACTGACAATAAGCGCATTCAATGATAAAAGATCAAACAAGTTTTATTTTAAACTAGCGGTCCGCCCCGGCTTCGCCCGTGGTACATGTTTACGTTTTCTCTACATAAGAACCATCCTCGTACTTCAAGGAATATAATAAAAAAAGAATTATCGAAATCGGTTCAACCGTTCTCGAGTTATATGCGCTTACCAACACATTTTGCGATTCATTTTTATATATAAGAAGATTGTGAAGAAGCTTGATGATAAAGTATATCGATCTACCTGCTCGATTCGTGATATTTTTGTCGCGACACGCATACTACGCGAATACCGCGACTATGTCATGGAATAATAAATATTATAATTATTTTGTATGAGTGTAATGCATGTCTGTATTTTTTGTGTTTTTGTGTGATGAATGTTTGTGTTATAATTAAATACGAATATAAATATGAAATAAAATATTTAAATACTTGTTATGTGTAATATATACACGATAAAATACATACACTAAAATATTGTGTGTTAGCCACACTATTCACTTCTCAAAATCACGTTTATTTCAACCAATCGGGCTCGTCAAATTTTACTCCTACCATTCAAATAATATCCAATGAGTTGATTTCCCAAAGAACAGAAACAAACCGTGTAAAAGAAGCCTATGAAGACTTTGATTGTGAAAATTGATTGTATTTATATTCCTGCAGGAATCTGTTGTTGAGCCGTGTCGAATGCTGTCTACCTTTCAGCTTCAGTGTGTTATAGGAGATTGCTCAAGTGACTATGGCACTTGGTATTGGTATCGCAATCAAACTTATTGTGTCAAGATGAAATATAGCTCAATTTAAAGCTTGATGTTAGTACTTTTAGATATGATTAAAGTTTTTATGTAAATAAGCCGCAGTTCGCGACAATAAAAATAAAACAATGGTTTTATTCAACACTTCAAAAAATACTTTATCGAGTTTAAACTAACGATGAACGTTAAGTTTAACATTTATTACATAGGTAATATTTTAATTTACAAGACAAATGTGAAAAGTAAATCGTAATAAACATTATTTCAAAATAAATAACGTCGAACACATTAATTACAAAATATAGGAACATAATAATAATTATGACGCTTGCAAGAGAGATAGATAGATACCTATATGTGTCAAAACAAAAACTTTTACTTTTATTTCTATTTATTCGGTATAATTACGACTTAATAGTGATAAATATGATCATTATAAATACAAATAGGAATTAACAATATCACGAACACGTGACACAACTAGTATTTTACCGATTCCATCCGTGGTCATACCTACATGTTTCAAAACACAAACTTTTACTATTGTTTCAATTTATCCGGTATAATAAAATTAAGACTTAATAGATATACCCATATGATTATTATAAATACAAATAGGAATTAACAATATCACGAATACGTGGCACAACTAAAATTTTACCGATACTACCCGTGGTCATTCTCTTTTGTCAACGGTTACAACATTCTCCTCTAATAAATTCAGTTTCGTTTGTGAGTACATCCTATAAGATATCCTTGAGGATTCGTGTTGCATCCACATAATCAAAAGTGACTGGCGGGAGTTTATGCAGCTCTTTCGCAACGAATATAGGGAAACATTCCGAATTATTATTTTTCAAAATGCAGATAATGTCATCCAATGATCCAGGTCTCGGGACATTTTCTTGCTTGGTTCTTTTCTAAGAGGTGGTAGCTTTCTAGCGTTGGGTAGCGATGCAGATAATAACGACTTAGCTTTAGCAATCTTGTCAGCCGAAAACGAACTAGTAGGTACACAGCTGATGAATACTGTCTTCATCCATGTAATCCAGTACATTTTTTAGAAACGATAATAATTCATTAATCACGATGTTACAGTTCGCGCACTTAAGTATATCAGAGGTCATTGTCCTCGGCACTAAATCAGCGGTCACAAAATATGCGGCCATGCGTAATCGCGCACAGCTGATTACTGAAGTCTTAAGTCTATGAAGACTTTGATTGTGAAAATTGAGATAATACAATACGACCACTTTTATAAGTTTTTTCTAATTACAAGAATCATGAAAAATAAAGCCAAGTAAAACATAATCTTGAGTAGATCTTTAAAATGTCCAGTCCTAAAGATAGTAATTTTTCATTTCAAATTATTGATAATAAAAATAAATAATTATAAAAACAACTCACCTTTATTTCATTTCTTAGAACATCATTAATTGCCTGTGCTTCAGGTATAATTTTTGAAATTTTTATAACACTTTGAATAAATAGTGTAAACTTTTATAACTGTCACCACTCACCACTTGCGATAAACCTTAATGTTATTGCTAAGATATTTCGTTGGTATAGCTTCCCTGAAGTCCGTATCTTGTTTCGAAATCAGAGGAGAAATTTTGTCTAGCAAATACTCAAAATCTGTGAAACTCATGCGGCAGAAGTTATGAAACTCCCCTGATGGTTCGTAAAGAAGCTCATTAAATTTTTCTTCTATAAATTGTCTGAAACGAACAAAAACTTTTTTAAGTAAAATTAAATAATAATAGTTTAAAAAAACTAAAAAACACGCTTTTTATAGAAAACCGAACTAAAAAATAGAAAATTTTTATCAAATTAGTGTATTGTCATCGGTCCTCAATAAATCTACAAAGTTTGAACGAAATCTGGCCGTTTAAAGTGGGTCAAAATCGCGCCCAAAGAAGTCGGTTACAAACATACAGGTGAAGCTAATATAAAGCGTGTAATAAAAAGCGTGTAAAAACACGGCAAATTAAAGCCCAAATAATAGGTCTAAAGCAGTACCTTGTAAGTTGTACGATTTCTATGTATTTTAAATTTTAATCATCCACATTCGTCTTTGCTTTCTTCTTTTTTTCCTTTTTTTCTTTCTCTTGCATTAATTTATAATAAAAATATGTCAACCCGAAAGTAATAGCTGCCACAATCTCGTCGTCCGCCATGTTTGCCGATTCGGAATGTTATTCATGGTTATGAACGTTCGCCAAACACGTGGATGGCTGTTTATGTTGGGTGTTGTGGTTGTTGGGACTTCGTTTTCTATTTGCGGTGTTTGTGACAAACAGCCAGCGTGTGGATGCCCCTATAAATAAAAAAAATATAAGTGATATAAGGATCTTTGTAATCTGATCTGATAAACAGATGAGGCTATAAATATCCACTATAACTTTTAATGCTAAATGCTAATTGTTGTTGATTATACATAAGTACCTATGTAATTTTAATAGTCATTTTAATCTTTGCATATATTATTATGTTATCAATAATGCAGTAGGTACAAAATTTAAGCATTCTTGAAAGGAATTGTTCATACCTAATGCTTCATAACAATCTTGTCCTATCATGCAATCATTTATTATTATTATCAACATGCAAAGAGATAGCGAATATCCTATGTTGCACTAACCCTATGTTATTTATACACAGTAATTACGTTTAAAACCTGTCTTAGAATGTTATTAACTACGAACATTGAACATGGTCTAAGAATCGTTTAATCCACAGTTTAATCATTACAAATATTTCAAGCAAAAACTCTGGCCTTAACTAATAAAATTCCTACTTAATTAGCAGTACTGTTTGTCTTTTTAGATAAAATTGTATTTTAACTAATGAATCGGATTTTAAACGGGATTTATTTATTAAACGTTAGATAAGATTGATTAAATTTTAACTCTAAAAATAATTTCACACTTATCTATATTATGATACGATAAGGAGAATTTTATGTAACGCATAAATAAACAATATCTATAGAAAAATTATTTATTGATACGATTAAACATTTGATTCATTATTTTTAAATTCAAATTCAAGTTAACTTTACCAAGATACTACTACCTAACATATTAAATTAATTTGCATTACGAAAAGGAGTAGGTATAATATAATCTGAAATATGGTGTAACAAATAAAACCAATATAACTAATTTCTATCCTACTAAATCTTCGAAAAGCTTACAAATTAGGACAGCGCATACAATTTATTCTCCCGCCGCGGCCGCGGCCGCGTTTATTGACCTCCAAGCTCAAGACGTGTACAACCGGTCTTTCAATTGATCGCTTCACAATTCGTACGAATACTATTCCATTAGGACATACCATCTTATCTTTTTCAAGCGATTCAAGTTTGAATGTTTATTCATTGTTGAATGTTATTAGTTATATCTGCATTTAGTACTATTAGATTGTTGATAAGGAAAAGACGTGGATAGTGTTGTGATTTATATAGTTTGTACTAGTGATGATCTAGCAGTGATGGATAAAATATATTTCACGATAAACGGAGACCGATTTACTTTGAGTGAGTATGAGAATTTATTATTTTTATTAATAGTATTTTAGATACTTTAGACTTTAGTATGAAAATAAAATCATATTAAATATTCTTTGGAGTTTTACTTGTATCTATAATTTTAGGTAGAAATGCGACTATCGAAAAGATTTTTTTTACGATAGTAGTCGTAAATTCTTGAATTATAATCTACATTCTACACTATCTACATTCTACACTAATATTAGGGTGGTGGCACCAATTATCGGCCATGTCAACTTTTTTTGAACTTTGACTGGATGTAATTTTTACATTAATAGCTTTTTCTTTCTTACAGTGCCTTTTTTGGGTAGATAGATATTGAAACTCCATTACTACATTTGCAAAATTACGAATCTATTGTTACTTTATTAAATATAGAATTTTTATTTCGAATATGCTGATTTCCCTCAATATCGGCCACTAACACCAAGCTAACACCCTAATATCTGCCGTCTTTGGCCCTAATATCGGCATACCTTTTCTAAGGTGAAGTTAGATCAATAAAACTTAAAACTGGTTACATTTTTTATTATCACTTGAGATACAAATCATTTTTTAACTCACCTATCATGATTGGTCTTTTCGTTACATTTTCTTAAAAATTTAAAATAATGTACCAAGTTCAGTATTCTTATAAGACAAATAAAACTAGAAAAAGAATTGGCTTGGAAATGTTATAAGAAATCACCCAATCATTAAACCAACATATTCATAGAATACTACTTCACTTCTCATCCACCCACTGTTTGATAAACCAAGAAACCAGGAGGATGGTGTGCTATTAAAGATTACTTTTGGTGGTCTACGGATGTAGGGAAAACAACCATAAAGATTCTCCTGCTGCAGATATGACTAGCAAAATATTTATTGTTACTTTTTCACTGCCCTTAGCAACTTCATAAATGCTCTTCCATCCCTTAGGCCCTATTACTTTCCCTGTCTTCGGAAAAATACTAAAGCTCGTCTCATCCCCATTAATATTCTCCGTGGGTCTTGTAATATGTCTTCTGTGTCCGATTGATTTTATATTATTTTCTTGAGAGTCATTAAACCACTTTCTTCTGTAACTACAACCCTGGCCAGCTTCTTTCATTTTAAAAACAAGGAATACCACTTTTTCCCTGGTTTTCCATTTTTAAACGGTCTTTTATAATATTTTTAACGCTATTTATAACGTTGCTACGTGATCTAGGAAAACCGTAGATCCGTATCAACCATTGAACAATTTCTTCTTCTTCATTTCGGTTTAAGACGGTATCTCTACCAACTGTGCAATCTGTGTCTATTCTACCATGAAGTCTATCTTGTAAAGTGGTCCTCGGGATGTCGTATTGTCGAGATGCTTCTCTGATGCTCATATTTTGATTTTTGACGGCATTCACTGTTTCTATAATTTTACTATGGTCAACAAAAATTCTTTTGCTAGTTTAGATTGTGCCGGCAAGATTTTGGCATAGCTATTAACAAAAATTAAAATACATCACCTCCCTGTTTATTGTAAAGTCCGACGGTAGTAGAAAAGGTTTTACTAAGGTGGCCGTTATTACGCATCGATTCGCTTTATATCGGCCGTAGCTAATAAAAATCGTTTTTAGGCGGCCGACTTTAGGATCCAGTGATCAAAAGGAGCTGTTATTTCATTTCTAACCTTATTAATATCACTGCTAACATATAAAATAGCTAAACATGTTATTTGAAGTTTTCATGCATTACCCCAATATCGACCACCCGGCCGATATTGAGATTTATCAGCAAATACAGATCCCCAATCTCGGCCCCGCAATTATTTCATTAAAAAGACAAATAAATGTAAAAACACACTATTATATCGATAATTTGACTGTTTTTCTTTAAGAACACATAAAATTAAATACTATAGGTTTGTTTAATTCCATTAAAATACTTATCAACGTAAAGCGTCGACTCAGGGATTTGACTACGCAATGCCGCCAAACTACGCACGTTTGCACCTGCACGTGCTCTATAGCCAACTGAATTTTCAAGAGTTGAGGTACCCACACCGAAATTTGGGAGGTTTTGCTTATGTATATAGAGTCTCTTTTTGCATAAAAACTTTTATGATTTAAGATCGATATTTATAGTTATATTCCATTTTCTCGAAAAGGCCGATATTAGGAGCAGGCCGATAATAGGAGACTCCACCCTATAAAGAGGAAAACTTTGTTTGTTTGTTTGTAATGAATAGGCTCATAAACTACTGGACCGATTTTAAAAATTCTTTCACCATTCGAAAGCTACATTATCCACGAGTAATATAGGATAGGTTTTATCCCGGAAATTTCACGGGAACGGGAACTATGCGAGTTTTTCTTTGAAACCGCGGGCGGAGCCGCCGCGCCGGCGCGGAAAGCCAGTCTTAAAATACATTTATAATATAAATGTAAATATAACTAACAAAAGACATAACATAGAAATATGTAACATGAAACATAACAATATTGTGCCTTTATTCTTTATATTATAGTGCCTTTTAATCAATTTTTTTACCCTCAACGTATCACTTGTAACCTCGTGAAATATTATCATATTATTATTCTAACATGAAAGAGTTACAAACATACATACTGTATCACATAGAACGTTTAGGTATATAAACCACGCTCTGTTACCAAAAATGTGTAGCACAAAGAACGGATCGGCGGCCTGGCCTGGCGGTTGATACACACTTTCCAAAATAACAATAATACATTACCGAAATCAAACCCTAGGTACATACCTGATACCACGTTGCGTAGCACATAGGTACATATTATGTGGTGTGTCGGTCGGTCAAATATAATATATAAAGATTAAAGACAATAGGGCACCTGTGGGGTGCGTGTAAATGAATACGAATACGAATAATGTCCAGGGACAGTGTAGGTTGTGACGCAACGATAGGCTGTAATCCAGCAGGTAATCGGCTGATCCAGATTGTCTTTAAGAAATCTTCTGGAATTTCGGGACCAGCTAGATGCTGCAAATGCCGCAGGAATTGAGACGGCTTGCGTAGTCCCAGCTGCTCGTGCATCAACAGCTGTTTCACTTTATTTTCTCTAGACACGGATAATCTTTTTATTAATTCTGATTTTAATTTGTTGTAGTCAGCAGGGCCAGTAAGGATATTTTCAACCTCGGCCGCATACTGTCGATCTAATGTTGCCAAAATGTGATAAAATTTGGTAGTGTTGTCAGTTATGTTCATTATAGCGAATTGTCCTTCGACTTGTGCAAACCATATTGCAGGCTTTTCAGGCCAGAAAGGTGGGATCCGTAAATTAACGGATGGTTGCTGGGCGGGCGACACGTGCGACGGTCGTTCCGCCATTTTGACGTACCTTCGCGCTTGAGTATTAACTATTAACTCGATCAGCGTTGTCGGAATCACTTGCACTAGACATTGTTTTTATATATGTATTATATAGTGTTCAGAGGGGTCACCAATTTGTGGGGTGCGTGTAAATGAATACGAAAGCACAGCACCTTTTGGGTTATACACAAAGTATACACACACTCACAATTTAATCGTTTATTAACTCCACACAGAAGGAGAAAGTATTCCATACAATAATTACTATACACGAGAAACAACACTTTGAACATTAAAAATACCAAATGAAAAAGACTGACAATAAGCGCATTCAATAGCTAAGATCGAACTAGAATTTTACAATGTTCGAAACTTGATGTAAAGTTTTACGATCTACCCGCTGGATCCGTGATAATTTAGTCGCGGCACGCATACTACGCAAATAACGCGACTATGTCATAGAATAATAAATATTACAATTATTTTGTATGAGTGTAATGCATGTCTGTATTTTTTGTGTTTTTGTGTGATGAATGTTTGTGTTATAATTAAATACGAATATAAATATGAAATAAAATATTTAAATACTTGTTGTGTGTAATATATACGTACATGATAAAATACATACACTAAAATATCGTGTGTTAGCCACACACCCTTGGGGAAGAAAACTAAATTTACGGGAATAATAGATTAAGCAAAATATTATATAAAAGGATACAATTTACGATATACGTCACCACCGTTGTACAGCCAGGCACACTACGTCGCCATTAAATACTTGTTTCATATATCGAACAATTCTCGCGTTATGTAAAAACCGCGGCGTTATTATGAATATCACAATAATATTAAACTTAAAACAATTAGAAGCAACCAAAACTTCCCGAGAAGTGCTTTTGATAATCCGTATCAAATTAAAAAAAATCGCGCGTGATTGCTACCAGTGCAAAATCTCGAGTTCCACGAACGACGGAAAACAGAACAAAAAACGAACGCGAATGCCGCTCCCGTCCGCGTCGACTAATTATTGAATACTAGTGATCCGCCCCGGCTTCGCCCGTGGTACAATAAAAGGTAGCCTATGTCCTTTCTCGGGTATCAAAATATCTCCATACCAAATTTCATGCAAATTGGTTCAGTAGTTTAAGCGTGATTGAGTAACAGACAGACAGACAGAGTTACTTTCGCATTTATAATATTAGTATGGATATTGCGTCACACGCTACCCTCAACATTAATTATTACCTATTCCGAACACATTCTACATACATACCACAAATTTTCGCATTTTCTAGTTAATATTGTTTAGTAAATATTCGGGAATATTCCAAACTTTTTGCAATTGGTATAATATTTTTATATCTAATATTCACGAATCTATTTTCCAGTAATCTATTTGTATGTAGGTAGTCAATTATTTATGAGTTCAAATTTAGCATACATGCGAATTAGAACTGGTACTTCTCAAAGCAAATACAGATACCTAATATACAATAATATTTACATAACACAAGAATATTCAAACCGGTTAGGCAGTTAGCATAGCTTTTTGTAGAAGAGGTTTTGACTGAAGCATCTCTTTTGGTGTTTTTTTTTCGGATTATTCATTATTTACTTTAAAGTGTATTTAATTAGTTTGTAGTGTATTTCTTGTTCAATATTCGAGATATGTTTAATAATAAGTTTATGCTCAATTTTTTTTTTTCAGATTTTTGTATACCTAAACTTTTTCTGACAATATTATTTATATCTAAATTCTATGTAAATAATTAATATAGGCAGGTACTTCGATCCTAGACATTGACACCATGTTGAAAATATCTCTAGTTTATTTACTGTATAAACAGATTTATTCGTTTAAATAGGTACAATCAACATAATGTAAAGTATGTTTTTTTGTTATATTTGTAAATGTAAATAAATAGAAAACGGCCCTGATATTTTACATAATACGACAGTCCATGACCTCTTTAGTTACCTTACAATAATTTACAAATGGACCAAATAATTATTCTGTCATTATTTCTGTAGTGTTTATATTATATTGTTTTGTTTATATACCAAATAAGTACCTACTGCATTAATTTTGAGTTCTCTAAATAAATAATAAAAATTCATAGAAACTGTAAGATAAAAACATAGGTAATAACAAGATAGTTTAAAATTTAAATATACAAAAGAAAAGTACAAAGAGTAATCAATAGTACCTTTTTAAAATATAATTAATTAATGGATTAACTACGATAATGTTATCACTATCATGACTTTTTATATACCTACCTATCATTTAAAATATTGGTTAATCATGTGCACTTTGCACATGCATTAATACTTCTTGAGATAAACATTTATGTAAAATATTATGAAACTAGCCCTAGCCTAGGTACCTAATACCTATACCTAATTGCCGCGCGTTTTCACCCGCGGCCGCGGCCGCGGGCAAAATCATATATAGGTGTTTCTATAGCTCATGTGTTTTTCTATATTACCGCAAAGTTTCATTTCAATGCGTCAAGTATTTTTTGAGCCAATTCGTTAGTAAACATTCTTACATAGGTACAAATGTTTCCTCTGTAATCTGTTACCTAGTATAGATAAAACAGTTCAATAAAACCACATCTTATAGAATAATATAATCCAGCTGCAATACTTAGAAAAATATATTACATTGTATAATAATCAGTTATTATTTATCACGCTAAAATTATGCGTAGGTAACAAATTTAATAATAATTTATTCCATTGTTGGATGGAATCTTGACAAGCATTGAATATAAACTAGAGATCCTTGAAAATATGCGTTGCAAATGTGTTTTGTCTATGTTTCTATGTTTTTGGCCGAATATCATCGTCATCTACATCGATTTAAGCGTTTTTTGTAGGTACCTAACACTTTTTATAAAGCACTGTTTCCTATACGGTGCGAATTCGTAGACAGATTACCTTTAACTAGCTGCTCCGCGCGGTTTCACCCCCGTGGCTCCACTCCTGTTGGTCGTAGCGTGATGATATATAGCCTATAGCCTTCCTCGATAAATGAGCTATCTAACACCGAAAGAATTTTTCAAATCGGACCAGTGGTTCTCGAGATTAGCGCGTTCAAACAAACAAACAAATAAACAAACAAACTCTTCAGCTTTATAATATTAGGATAGATTCAGACTTTTGTGGAATAAACAGTAAACACAAAGAATATTATGCTTAACACTAGGTATACTGTGCTTTTTATATCTTCCAAATTCATTGTATTTTATATGAAAGCTCTATTTTGTCTAGTAATTTAACTTGTAGACTAGTATAATTATAGCGATATAGGTATTCCGCCACCCGCAGAAAATACTTGTCAATTTTTTATACATACCATATTCAGATTTTTAGATATCAAATACCCAAATCATAACAACATTTTCAGCCGGATCCGAAGTATCTCCAACGACCAGTCTCAATGACTACCTACGTAATTACCTGGGTCTCCACGGCACGAAGGCCATGTGCCATGAAGGCGGCTGTGGGGCCTGCGTCGTGTCTGTCTCCATGACACACCCTGGGACCAAGGAGAAACGGGTGTTTGCTGTTAATTCGGTAAGTATATAATACTAGATTCTGGTGTATATAATACTAGAACAGGTGTGCTTCGCGGTTTCTGCCGCGTGGCTCCGCTCCTGTTGGTCTTAGCGTGATGATAGATATATAGCCTATAGCCTTCCTCGATAAATGGGCTATCTAACACCGAAAGAATTTTTCAAATCGGACCAGTAGTTCCTGAGATTAGCGCGTTCAAACAAACTCTTCAGCTTTATAATATTATTATCTAGTATTAGATTACTAGGTATTTGGTATAAGGACATGTGATAGTGTGTAAAATGTAAATAAAGAGGTTACAACCTGAAATTTTCGGGAGAGGAGGGGGGAGGGTGTCTCTTATTATAGAAACTTAGTATTTATAATATAATAATTTTATTAGGTACACACATTATAATATAGGTAATAAATGATTAACAAAATATTATTTTTTTTTTTAATAAAAAATAAAATGATAAATTACGGACAATACACAATAATATTTGAATAATAGAAATATTATTATATTAAGTATTTAGTTAACATCAGGTAAAAGTTCAATGACATTGTGGCACAATTCCGTTAATCGAATACCTACCAATTCCGAAATAGTAAACTAAAGCTATAAAAAACACTTTTATTACCAACTTGCTTTCCGTGCGCGGGTTCCCCTGCTTTGTAGTTTGTAGAGAACTTTAGAAATTATCTAGGTAGGTACTAAATTATTTCTCACTAGCGGTCCGCCCCGGCTTCGCCCGTGGTACATATTTCGCAATAAAAGGTAGCCTATGTTCTTTCTCAGGGTCTAAAGATTGTCTGTGCCAAATTTCATCAAAATCGGTCCAGTAGTTTATGCGTGAAAACCATACATGCATACATACAAACATTTACAAACCTTTCCTCTTTATAATATTAGTATAGAAGAACCATATATTTCTCCACATATAAAACCTCATCAAAATCCGTTGCGTAGTTTTAAAAAAATTACATAGGATTTACATAGGGACGGACAGACAGCGACAACGGCTGTTTTATACTGTGTACTATATTATAGCACAGAGCAAGTAATATAGTATTATAGTGACAAGAAATAATCCCCTAGAGAAACGCAGATATGTATTTTATAAACATAGCCGCATATAGGTACCTATTATGGAGATATTATTATACATATAGATAATAATGTAAACAATGCTTTTAGATATAATAATATTAATATTATAATAAATATATTAAATAGTAAATGGTCCAAATATTTAAGTAAGTAAGTACCTAATTATTTTAACTTTTAAATCAAAATAAAAACAAAACAATCATATCTCTTTGTAATCATTTGCAATCAATCAGTTATCTCATTTAATTGTATCATAAATAAGTCGAATCGATAACTCTTAATAGGAGGTAATATGTATATCTGTATTATAATAATTATTAATACATATATTGTAATCGATATCTCTAAATATTGGTGGTAGTACTTAGTAGTAGTAGGTGGTAAATGTTAAAAATATGTAATGACGTTTCAAAAGTGCTTCTATAAGAAGTCTAATTGAATAAATAAATGTTTGAGTTTGAGTTTGAGTTCGAGTTTGAGTTTATTTAGACAATATAGTACCAAACTGCTGAGCTGCAGCTTACTTATAGGTATGTTTTTTTTTTATAAGAGTATAAAAGTAGGTTTTACATAGGTAGATACCTACATATTAGAAAAGGTTAAGTTTATATGTTTAGCTTGAATTTAAAGGTTCGTAAAAAAGGAATGAATTACATTTTCATCATTATAAAATATTAAAATTTATTGCAATAGTTAAAAAAAACCCTACAATTTGGAACGACATAATATCTTTTATTTATGATGAATTAAATTCAAGTCCTTCAAAACTTGCAACAAATTTACCAATGTCACCTTGTGATAATTATAAATTATGCTGCATTACACATATCCAACACTTATCATATCTAAAATGCCATTTAATCTGTATCATCGTAAAAAACAAAAAAGAAAATGATTGAGGAAAAATATTACCAAATTCAAATTCAAATTAATTTATTTGCCAAAAAAACATGGTATACATAGATGTTAACAATTGAGTTCCAGCATGTTCAGCCGTTATTAACAGCATGCAAATTATGTCACTTAATTATAAATCAATCATTTATTATTTTCATCTCCATAATACTCGGGTACCACCAGAAGGACGGTACCCGGTCTTTTGGAAGGCTTACGTGGGGACACGGATCCAACACGCAGAGGCCCTTTTGAGAGTTTTAATGTGTTATGGGGCACCAGCCGCAGCCTGCCCATGACTGCACTATATAGAGATACAGCCCTGGGCAGTCCGCGGCCGATGTAGGACTATTACAGAAAATGGAAATAAATAACTGGACTATGGAAAGGGGTGCTATGTGGACAGGTTACTGGGTCTATAGGAACTATGGCGTCTGCCTTTCTACAACAAAGTTTGTAAAAATATATTGGCAGACGGTGACTCGCCCTCTCACAGATGGGCCCTCTAAAAAGTCGCTGTAACTTAGCAACAAGAGGGCAACATGTCATGAGCAGCTAAGGGTGGAGAGGCGTCCCTGGACTTTAAACGACGATCACGCGCTCCCTGAGGGTCCAGCATCACGTGCCCACTCGCCACTTACGATTCGCATCCACCCTTCGAGCTAAAAGCTCTCTCGGCTCCACTCTGGCCGGCCGGTTAAGGCAAGCCAGAGGTGGGGGTCCTGTCCTCGTCAGGCTTCACTCCGACCAGCCGGTGAAGGCAATCCGGAGATGAAGACAGGGGCCTCCCCCGGGAGCACTCGGTTCCCGCGGGGTCGCTACTCCCCGACACCCCGCCACAAGGTGTCCTGCGGGTTGACTGATTGCACGGGTGGAATATCTATTATCACGTAAACAATAGATATCCCAACCGTGGGCGATGGGGTCGTCACATCCCTACGCCCTTATTTTCATTATCATTACATTTCACAGTCTACAATTATTATTATTAACAAAGTCAATCAATCAAAGTCAAAATTTATATTTGAAGTAAGTAGTCTGCCATTGTGTAAAAGGAACGCTCTGCGAGGAATTTCACTAGTTGCCATTTTAATTTATTAAGTGGCAGTGATCTTAACTCCTTAGGAAGATGGTTAAAAATTTTGATGGCCATTGCATAGCTATTCCTGTTAAGGAGCGCAGTTCTACACAAAGGCATGCGCAAACGCGTCGGGTCTCTTGTAATGAAAAGCGAGCTATCCTCAAAGGTTGTGAATAAATTATGATGCTTTTTAACGAAAATTATGGTTTCTAAAATGTACATACCGGGAAGTGTAAGAATTTTCAGCCGCTGAAAAATTGGCTTACAGCTTACAAGAGGACCGACACCCGCTATAGCTTTTATACACTTTTTCTGGGCTAAAAACACTTGATTAATATTAACGGAATTCCCCCACAAAAGTATTCCGTATCGCAATATTGATGCAACGTAACCGTGATATGCCACTATAGCAGCTTTTTCAGATACAGTCTTACGGATACGCCGTAGTGCAAACACGAATTTATTCAAGCGCGTACTAACACATTCAACCTGTGATTTGAAATGAAAAATGAAATGAAATGAAATGTATTTATTGCCACAATAATTTAGATACAAAAAAACTTAAAATCTACTTAACCTAATAACAAAACTGAAAATAAAAATAAACAAAAATAAGAAAACAAAAAAAAAGTGTTTTTGTGGCAAAAGGCCCAGACTCAGCTATGCTGTTTGACTCCAGAGTACTACAGCGCTGATTTTCAGTCTGGCCTTGAGTTGAGGTTCGCCGCCAACAATCTGCCTACGTAATTATCTACTATATACTTATAATATATATTATACATATTGCATATCTATACTAGACTAAGAAACTTAAAAAAATAAGAACCACAATTGAAACAACGGAAAAACAATACAACAAAAAGGAATCGTCAGTTCACTACTACTATGTTACGTTCACATATTATACATAATACATATTCAACGCTAAAGAGGTTCAGTTTTTAATTATCACCACTAATCTGTTTTTTTATTAAAAAGATCTTCAGTTTTTTTTTAAAGTTACATATGCCATATCTAATCCAGATTTTAGTGGCAGAAAACTTAAACCCTCCTCTGAAACCTGTAGATCGGTGTTTTGGAATGGTCAGTTTATTATCTGCTTTACTTCGTGTATTTAGTTCATGCGAATCTTTAGCCCACGACAGTTTCTCATACAGGTAAACAGGCTTGCCAGTTTTAATAATCTTAAATACTAGGCCCGCTAGATGAAGCTCTCGTCTTCCCTTCATCTTTAAGATGCCCTTTTTATTGAGGTATGGTGTAATATGTTCGCGTCTCGGTATACCAAAACAGAAGCGGGCACAAGCATTTTGGACGCGTTGGATGGCGCGCTCGGTTTTACCGTAGAGTCGCGGCCCGTACACCGTATCGCAATAGTTGAAGGCTGATAGCACCAGTGATTCTGTAAGTGTTACCCTGGCTTTCTCCGTAAGATGCTCTCGAAATTGGTAAAAAACTTTGAGTTTATAAAAAGCATTCCTCACCAATAGATTAATGTGATCCTCATATCGGAGTTCTTCATCCATCAAAACACCTAGATTTCTAGCTGAATCCACCCGAGCTATTTGAATATTGCCTAACCCAATTTTTAAATCTTGTTTTTTTATTTTTTGGCATTGGGTTTTAGTGCCCAATATCATTAATTTCGTCTTACTGAGATTAAGCAATAACGCATTTCTTTTGGCCCACACATTAACTACTTCCAGGTCGTTATTTACTTGCAATTCTAAACATTTCGGATCTTTCGTGTTTAAAGGATAATAAATTTGAGTATCATCAGCGTATAAATGAATCTTGCCATTTTTTATTTGTTTAACCAAATCTGCTGTGTATATAGAGAATAAAAGAGGACTTAGTATAGAACCTTGAGGACATCCACGGGACAGTGTTCTATCGACCGATCTCTCGGAGTTGTCGCCATTTTGTATAATAACGTACTGTTTTCTATACATTAAATAGGACTGAAACCATTTACATGCATTCGTACTGACCCCATAGTATTTGAGCTTTGCCACCATCATCTCCACGTCTATACAATCGAATGCTCTTGTGAAGTCTAAAAGAACCAAGAGACTGCCATTGCCTTCGTCACTGTTGGATATTATATCATCTGTGACTTGTGCTAAAGCTGTTGCCGTTCCATGTCCTTTTCGGAAACCTGACTGGACAAGAGGTAGGATATTTTCCTTTTCAATGAACTTTGTAAGTTGATTACACACTATACGCTCTATTATTTTTGACATTACAGGTAAAATACTAATGGCCCGTAGGTCTTTGAAATCGTTGACTATATCTTTTTTAGGTAATGGTGTAATTCTTGCAACTTTCCAGCAGTCCGGGAAAATACCCTCAGAAATAGACACGTTAATCATTGAAGTGATAACGGGCAGTGTAACTGATAGGGTCATTCGTATCATTTCAATTGTCAACGTATCGTGTCCAGCAGCGTTTGTGGATATCCCGTTGATTATTTTGCGAACATCATCAATTTCACATGGCTGTATATTAAATTCACGGTTGCTATAACATTCACTATTATAGTAATTAATCAAGTTCCTGTCCGCTGAACTATAGCCATCTATTGTGATGAAAGAATCTTGAATTTTATTTGCATTATTCAGATGCTGTGGAATTGTATATCTTCTAGCTGCATTACCAGTTATCGCTATTTTTCTTAAATATTTCCACATAATAGATGGTTTATCAACGTTATTGTTAATGTAATAAGTGAAAAATGCAGTTTTTTCGCGTTTGATAGCGCTTGTTACGAAATTTTTGAGGTCTTTGTAATACCGATAGCAAGTGTCATTTTTCTAACGTTGTGCTTTTTCTAGTGCTTTGTTTCGAAGATCCATCATAGTTACTATTGTACCAGTAATCCAGGGACGTGGTGTGTCAGTAATTTTAATTTTCTTTCGGTGCGTATTTATCGAAGAGGGAAATTAGCAACTGATTGAAATTATTCGCCATTTCATTGATGTTCGTTTCTAGCTGTACACTATTCCATGGTAAGGCTTTTAAATCTTTGTCAAAAGCTTCTGGGTCTATATTTTTTAGCAAACGCGCGTACCTATATTGTGAGCTCTTGCTCATTTTCTTTATATGACATTCACATACGACGAGGCCATGATCACTTAAGGAGGGATTATGGACGATTTTGATGTTTCCGCAAATTTCTGGTGAATCTGTGATGAATAGATCTAAAAGGGTCTGTGATGATTTGTGTATGCGTGTCGGTTCTTTCACTAGTTGGTGCAGATTTTGTTGCAACAAAAAGGAACGAAATTCAGACGCTGGGTTTTTGTCCAACTTTAACATATTTATGTTGAAATCTGTTAATATAAAAATATGTTTACAATACCCAAAAGTACTGACAGATTCACTGAGTGCGTCTATGGCCACTCCGACCCTAGTAGTTTCAGGCCGGTAAGCGGTTCCGATTGCAATTGGGCCTACATGTGATAGTGTTAGTTCGATCCACATCTGCTCTAGCTCTGAATGTGGGTGTGGCCGAATTCGCACTCGTAAGCGCTCGTTTACATAAAAACCCACACCACCCCCACGAGCACCGTGCGGTCGGGGATTGTTTATAAATTTATATCCAGGCATCACTGGTGACAGTTTCTCCATTCCCTCCTTCGTCCAAGTTTCATTTAGTGCCAATATATCTGGAGCATATTTTTCTATGGTTACTTGTAATTCGTCACAGCCCGTATTTAGCGATTGTACATTAAGCAACCCCAGGACAAATTTTTTAGTATTTATGCTATTCATTTAATAAAAGTAAAAATATATTATGTTGCATGTCTATCGTTATTAAGTACATATTATCAACTTGGTTGCTCCATAGATCAGCGTATATGTATAGGATTTTAATTTTATAGTAGAAATCATTATAATTTATTTTAAATATAAATCGCAAAGATATAAAACAGATTATATGGTATATTGATATAAATAAAGTAAATTTGTAAAAAAAAGCGTTGAAATTGCATATGCGATACAAATTTTGTGATTCAAAAATTATTTTACGGTAGGTTATTTCCTGATGCATATGAGCACAATATAAATAATATGATAGACACAATGATAAACTCTGTACATGCCAGATATAAGTGTTATGCTTTCGGAAGAGTTCCATAAAATGATTATTAGATACTTAACCCAGTTGTTACTATCGTTCTTTTAAAAGGACGCACGATAAATAAAATTATTATTAACAATGAGGGCATTTTTGAAAAAAATGTTTATATTCATTTGGCACCTCACGGTTGTAGGAATTGGAAAATTAAAGTGTTGTGTCGTTTTATAACAGTGGTATATTTTTAAATTATTTTAGAATTTCTGCCATTTTCCATTGATAAATCAAGTTAAATGTATTATCAATAAATTACAACAAATTACTTGATTTATTTTAAATACACGTAATTTGAAACGTGTTTTATCAGAAATATATATTACCTACTATTAGATCACATTTTATTTGTGATATTTATGCAGTTTTAATTGCCGTTCTTTTAAAAGGCCAGTAGTAATATGTACTACTACAGAGTACTTTTAGGCGCATGCACTCTTTGAAGAGCATCACAGCATCGGCGAAGCCATGGTGCCCTACTATGGCGGCCATCCATGCAAGCAATTCATAAGAGGGAAACCAATAAGATGGGGGTATGAATTTTGGGTCGGAGCGACACGGTTAGGTTGTATAGTTTGGTGTGATCCATACCAAGGACAATCGAATGATGTTGGTAATCAAAACAAATACCAAAAGCCTCTGGGATTGGGTGCAAGCGTTGTATTACAGTATGCCGATGTACTGCGAAAAATATAGGGCAAAGCTGCATTCCATTTATTTTTTAACAACTTTTTTACGTCCATTCATCTCATTGATGAACTTCGAGTACGAGGAATAAAGGCTACTGGCACAGTACGTGAAAATCGCGTTGCGAAATGCCCTTTGCTTTACCTACTGCCTTTGAGAATTGAAAAAGACACCACGAGGTACATTCAAGCATCAATCGACCAGAGCAGAACAAATTTATTTTACAAATGGAATGATAACAGTGTTGTGACTGTTGCATCAAACTTTGATACGATTCAGCCTGTGTCTACAACGGTAAAGAGATTTTCACAACAACAGAAGAAAAATATACTTGTCGTAAAAAAAGTACGAGAAAATGGCAGGGGTGGACAGATCCGACCAGAGCATCGGTTTGTATAAGACATCTATCAGAGGCAAGAAGTGGTATTTTTCTTTGACTTGTCATGGACTTGATATGGCAATACATAATTCTTGGCAAATATTATATAAGTAAAAGGGGGCCATTATGATTATCTCCACATTCGTAGAAGTGTTGGAACTGCTCTGCTCGAAACTTATAAGAATGAGGAACGTAAAGGTGCTAGAGTTTCCGTGAAACCTCTGGATTTGATGGAAAAGATCACATCATTAGGTACAGAGACAAGCAGCTTCGGTGTATAGAATGTCACAAGAAAGAATTTCTATTGTTCTAAATGTAATGGAACCTTGCATCCTAAATCATGTTTTGAAAACTTTCATATTGCTACATAAATATATGTGAAATGTATGTTGTCATTTTAATATCATAGTCTACCTACTTAGTAGTACATATTACTACCGTCCTTTTAAAAGGACACCATTTTCCGAGATTTCCACGATAGATAAAATTTTTATACTATTTTTCCAGTTAAACTTTTTGCAATATGGACACAATATGTAAATTTCACCTTAATATGATTACAAAAATTGTTTCAGTAACATCTGGGTTAAAATTATACATATGATAGATTCATTACTCATCCGAAATATTAAAAAGTATTCACATAATACAGTTTGACCATATTTAAGGAGTGTGCTAGACAATAAATTAAACCTAAAACAATATATTTTAGCTTCAATCGTGTACAGAACATAAAACAGCTTATGAATGTAAGATTTTTGATATTCCGTTACAGTGTATTTTATAACGTGTGAAATTAAACAACACTTCCGCAAGTTTTTTAGGCATCCATAGATTAAAAATAAATACAATATTACACTTACACCGTGGCTTAAAACTATAGCATATGAATAAAAACTTTGTTTTAAAATATGCATTTTTTCTATAAATAAAAATACAATATGTTCTATACAGGCGATTTCCTTACTATGAAGTGACGAATTTATATACCTCCAAAAACCTTAGTCAGGTCTGCTTCTGATCGAATCCTTATCGCAGTTGTACCGGATTGTTGCCGTGCGTATATTCGCCCATCTCGCGTCCAGACATAACGCCAATGCAGTCGATTACCTTCTTCTCGTGCTTTTCGAAAAATTTGCCTGTTCGTTCTCGTTAAGCGTTCGTTCAGATAAAGTCTTCGGATAGGGCCTGGAATCATTAAATTCGATGTATCTAGACCTCGGCGTACACGAGCACTTTTTAATAGCTGGTCCCGTAATGAACGCCGCGTGAGACGAACGGACACTGCACGCGAGGATGGTCCAGGATCTCCGGGACTTTGTGAACGCGGTGGACCAACACGATGAATATTTACAACGTCGTTCTCGCTCACCACAACGCCCAATTTAGTGCCGATGAGAGTAAATACATGAGTTAAATTTTCATTTTCACATTCGGGTAATCCACTGATTTCAATATCTGTCATGAGTAATTCTTGATCTCTATCATTTAATTGAGTTTTTAATAACGCTACCGTATCCGATAAATCTGTGCCCTCTGACAAACAATATGCTGCACGCTGTTCCTCCAGCATGGATACCTTTTGTTCAACAGTATCCAACCTCGACGATAGACTTTCAACAGTTTCGATTTCCAACTACATCTTTGGTCAAGAACTAAGCCTAAAAATTTGGTTTCAGTTACTTCTTGAATCGTTTTACCATCATAGTGTATGAGTCATATTGTTTTTGCTTTTATTATAAAATTGGATGTAGTTTGTTTTTGCTAGGTTTACGTTTAAACCATTATCCTCTAACCATTGGATTACCTTAATTATAGTATGATTAATTGAAAATTCAAAGTCAACTCCATTCTTTTCCGAAATAATAACCGAAACGTCATCAGCATATAAAACAGACTCATTCACAATTACATTAGGTAGGTCATTGATATATAATAGGAACAAAAGAGGTCCCAATATGCTCCCTTGCGGTACTCCATTCCCATTATATTTATAATCTGACTTATAAATCTCTGTGTTGTGACCGGAAGTATGAGAAATTTCAACTCTTTGTTTACGATTTCGTAAGTAACTTTCTAACCATTCTAAGGCAAGACCTCGTATACCGTAATGGTTGCATTTGTAGAGAAGTACGTCATGATTTACAAAATCGAAAGCCCGGGTCATGTCAAAAAATACAGCAGTTACCCGATTATGTTTATCCACCTGTTCCACAATGGATTTCACCAAAGAAAATGCAGCTAGTGTGGTAGATTTATTTTTTTGAAAGCCACATTGCTCAGTTTTAATGATGTTAAATTTTTTTAGAAATTCGCTTATTCTGTGGTGCATAATTTTTTCATAAACTTTAGCCATGACAGGGATTAATGTTATAGGTCTATAATTTGCTACGTCTTCCTTTTTACCTTTTTTAAACAGTGGTTTAACTATTGATATCTTCAGGCTGCTAGGGAATATTCCTTGTGTGAAAGAGAGATTTATTAAGTATGATAGAACATAAGCCACCTGCTCTTTACAAAATTTTAGAACTTCAGTCGTTATTGAGTCATATCCAACAGCTTTGGTGTTATTTAGTGATGTGATTGCTTTAGATACTTCCATAGGTGTGCAGGGCATAAGAAAAATAGAAGAGTTCACTGAGTGTATATTGCTGAAGTTATTTCATTTTTTATAGGTTTTGTTTAGATTGGTGTTAATAAAATGGTTGTTGAAAACGTTAACGATAACATTTGGATCTGTAATTGTAACATTGTTTTGAATTATACTCCCTATTCTATCACATGATTTTTCCCTGTCCACTTTATCTTTTATAATATTCCACGTAGCGTACCTTGCAGTCTTTTTGAATATTGCTATGTCATGTCCGGTATTTATGCATATGAGGGTTTAATCATTTCATCTTACAACTATATAATATAATATTAGCGGAAATATAGTTAGCGGATATATAATTATAATTATTTGCTTGTTTATACAGATACGCATTGCAAAACATTACATTTTATCTGAGCGCTCAATTATCTTAACTATTTAAATGGACCTTATAAAGAATAGGTGGAACTAATATCACTTAGAGCGGGCTTAATTCTAAACTGTAATTCCTTTATAAATTCTAGCCATGGGAACAAGGCAAGGCAAGGACAAGTATTATGGGTCTGATACGAATTTCCCACAGCCTTTGAACCATGTTTCATTACCATTGTATGACATTCACATACCTACTACATAAGTACGAGATATATTTTCACAAACATTCAAAAAGCCAAACAAATTCCCAAACTTGTTATACCTATATATTATAACTGTCTAAGAAGTAAGATTCTTCCATTGTAACATCATACAGACTAATAATAATATACTACGTATACAAGTAGATAACATATTCAGTAAGTATATTAAAATGTTAACAGACACGATAATGTATACGATCATATTAATATTATGTTATATAAAAAAGGGTGTGTGCCGAGCACACGTGTCAGAAGTGAAACTTCTTTAGCAAGATTCAAAAATTGCGACCTTGAACTTTTACTCTCAAATCGCCTAAAGAAGTTTCACTTCATAAATCAAGATAAAGTCCAAAATGTTTGCAAAATCCACTTCATTGTTTTCAGTGTCTCGTCCACATTCTGTCATGTCACCAATGGGACATAACAACCATCGAAGGGATCGGCAACCGCAAGGACGGTTACCACAAGCTGCAGACCAGATTGGCAGCTTTCAATGGAACCCAGTGCGGTTATTGTACTCCTGGAATGGTTATGAACATGTATAGGTAAAACTATTTTTGCTAAAAGTCATTTTTCATAACATATACCTACCCTTTTGAGGAAACGCCGTACTCCTATACGAAAATATTAAAATAGTACAATTGAAAATCTTCAGTCTTCTATGTTCTTCCTAGCCCAAACTAATTAAGGAAAAAAATTATAGGTACCTATCTCATTTATATATCAGCTATCGAATTTATATTTTTGGTTTTATGGCATTCAAATGCTTTATAAATATAAATTTATAAAGAATAGAAAAAATTCGATTGCTCTGGCGGGTCACGAGTGGCTGAGTTGGTCAGGCATCCGCCCCTGAATGGCGCGAAAGGATGCGGGTTCGAGTCCCGCCTCGTGATCGAATTTTTTCTATTCTTTATAAATTTATATCAGCTATCGAATTCATAATCTTTGCATATCCCATAAATACCTACCTACTAATTTGAAAGTAACATGTGAGCATTTGAATAACAACTAAAAAGTATGTGAACTTTAAGTAGTATCAGTGAAGCCTAAACATAGGCATTCCACGTAGTCATGCTTTGAATACAGATCAATCACAGATCGTGACTTAACATTTATTGTCCTGTGTAGACGATGTTATTTTTGCTAAAAATAATTTAAATAAGCATACATTACAACCAAACAGAATTAAGTAAACACATTAAATATACATAAAACCTGTCATTTGAAGTTTAATGATATTTTGATAATTCAGTAATTTTGGTTGCAAGGTTCACAAGACATAATTGAATTAAAAATTATGCCTTGGTAATTATGTAGGTACCTACTAGGTAATATGAAAATAAGTGATATGATTGTACTATATGATGAGAAAATAACGATGATAAACAAAACATGGTATCCACAATTAGTTAACCAATTTCGGCAATTCAGGAAAGCTGCATTTTTGAGTTAGATAAACATTTTTTTCAAACCAGGCCAATTCTGGGAAAACTCGGGCTGATGGGCTAGTCTTGTTACTACTATAATGCCTACGTACTTGTATTCATAGCTTCTGAATATTATAATTTCATGTGTCTCCCTTTATTTTAGCCTTCAAAACAGCACAGATAAGCTGTCAATGCATGAAGTAGAGAGATCGTTTGGTGGAAACATGTGCAGATGTACAGGTTATAGACCAATCATGGATGCGTTTAAGAGCTTTGCTTTGGATAGAGATTCCAGGCTGAAGGATAGAGTTCAGGTAGGCAAGAAGATCGGCTGTTCTATTTTCAGGGTATTGCTATACATTCTTTGATAATGTAGGTATATCACAACTACGAGAATAATAGACCAACTAGGTACCTATTTACAGGAAAATTCTGGACGTCTTTAAATAAACTTCTAGTCTTTTATGGTGGCCAATTTAAAGCCTTTCATTAATTGTTAAGTGCTTTATCTTATACTCAAAATATCTGTGTCCAGCTTATTAAAATTAATTTGTTATAGGACCTGGAAGAACTGGACAAAGTGAAGTGCAGGAAGAATTGCGAAAGGAAATGCTCTGAAGGAGACGATTGGTGCATCATTGAAGAAACAAGTGATAGTCTTATGAAGCTAGGGGGAGCTAACCGGTGGTACAAAGCGTATACTGTTGATGATGTTTTTAAGGTTAGATTTAGTTGTCATCTGCATACTTAAGATTCTTATCTGCATACTTAAGATTCATTAAGTTTATAGATTTTCGCTCGTTTTAAAGAAATGCCAATTCCAAAGAGATGTTCCACCGCAGTCAAATACCTTTGACTACCGCCTATATCACTCTCTAGCCTCCTGACTATTTCCAGACAAAAAATCATAGCTTAAAACTATTGCGACGTGAAAGAAAGACAACCAAACAAACACAACTTTGCATTTATAAGATTAGTTACGATTCATGGAGAGTCTGTGACATTAAGACATTGAAATTTTGCCATCTATGTAACTTATTATTTATTTTAATGAACCTATTTGTTTCCAGGTTTTAACTAAAGAAGGTACTGATAATTATATTCTCGCCGCAGGAAATACAGGGAAAGGTAGTTTTTTTTACTATCTTGTACCAGTTAAAATGAATTTCTTCAGTCAACAGTCCATTCATGACAAATCGCCTTTTCCAGGAGTATACCCAAACACACCAGAACCCCGAGTATACATCGATATATCATCTATAGAAACTCTAAGGGACACATTTACAGATGGCAATCTAGTACTAGGTGCTGGTATGACCCTCACTGATCTGATGTCCACTTGCCTGGCTCGAGCTAAAGCGAATCAGGAGTATTCGTACTTGAAACTGTTTTGGGATCATTTGGAGCTGGTTGCCCATGTGCCTGTTCGAAACGTAAGTCCATTAATAGATTTGTTACAATATGATGGTTTCATAAATTGTGACGTTGTATGACTAGATGTATAAGTACTTTCTAAAATGTTGCTCTAAACTTTGTCCTTAACTTCGTGGAAGTGACCTGCTACCTTAAAAGGTTTATGAAGACGTAATTTTTAAAATGGTTTGCTTTAAGATAAGCTCAATTGAGATTTGAGATTAACAACAAGTTTTGTTACAGATTGGTACAATTGGAGGCAACTTGGTACTTAAGAATAAGCATCATGATTTCCCATCGGATGTATTTCTTCTTTTGGAAACTGTACAGGGTTGCGTAACTACAGGTAAGTTAATGATTTGATATAATTTCAATACGAAATTATTTTAGTGATTTCTGTTCTGTATGATAGTGGAAAGAATTGTCTGATAATAATAAGTGATGCCTTATTTAATAGAGTAATATATGAAGTAGGTAAATAAAGATGCCATTTTTATTTTTCAGTTGATAATAACAAGAAAGAAACAGTTACAAGAGCGAAAGATTTTGTTCAAATGGATTTAAGCAACAAACTTGTAATAAACGTAAAACTACCGCCTCTGTCTTCAAAGAATTTAATAAGAACCTATAAGGTAATAAATGAAAATAAATGAAATAAATATAAATGATTTATATAACTATTCTCATAAAAATAATTGAGTAAGCATTCTATAATCTCACTCTATAAAGTTTGATCATTTTCTTTCTTTTCATTGCAAACCTTTTGGTATTTTTTTAAAATATATTTTCGCAGTATTAATTTCTTCTTTATCTACTATATTTTTAGATAATGCCTCGAGCTCAAAACGCGCATGCGATTGTGAACGCAGGATTTCTTTTCCATCTAGATAAAAAGAATCTAATAGAATCATCCAACATCGTCTTTGGGAATATAAGCCCAGATTTTATTCACGCAAAAGAAACTGAAAATTTCATACAAGGAAAGGATTTATTTACTGATGAAACTTTGAGAAAAGCGCTAGAGAAGTTACAACAAGAATTGGTACCTGAAGACAATCCGCCTGAACCTTCACCGTATTGTAGGAAAGCTATTGCTTTGGGGTTGTTTTATAAGGTAATTTCGAAGGATACGCATGTTTATTTTAAATTTTAATTAACAATTATAAAAAATAAAAAGCGAGGAATCAAATCGAGATTTTATGATTTGATCTAAAGAAATGTTTATAGCTGAGGGATATAAATAAATTATTGGGAAGGGTCAAAAATTGGACTTAAAAAAGTAAGGAATTATCCATGTCTTTCGGAATACTGTTAAAGCTTTTTTACAGGCAGTATTATCACTCAGTCCATCAGTAAACCCACGGTACAAGTCTGGTGGCGAAGTATTGTCTCGCCCCATCGCTACGGGAACTCAAACCTACGATACAGACAAGTCATTATGGCCTCTCAATCAACCTGTGGAGAAATTGGAAGGATTGTCGCAGGTATAGCTCTAATATAACATTTTAATTTATCATATGACTTAGTTTTAACCCATTGAGCCCCAAGCGGCCCGGTCGGTTCCGGGGCCTGAGTTGTTACAGTTATTGAAGAATTTGATAAGTATGTAGCTTGGTCCCAAAGAAGATAAATTTCTTAACAGTTAAGATTAATGGGGTATTCTACGTATTTGTACAAAAAAGTAAAGGAAGACATGACACATACTGCAGTTTTATTTATTCAATTTAAAATTTATGAAGCTTTATAACCTTTTTTCAATCGGAAATATCAATGAAACCTCAATAGACACCTAAAGCTGAAGATTTTCCATTTCGACTGCGCACCTCATTGTTTTACAAAAACATTTGGCCAATTCTCTAATCATTTCTCAAAGGCTTATCTACTATACTTACCAAAATATCATGTTCTTCCAGTGTTCAGGAGAGGCTCGGTACTGTGGTGACAGACACGAAGCCCCGCGGGACGTGCATGTTGCGTTTGTTCTATCCACTATATGCGTGGGAGAGATCGTATCTTTTGATCCTTCTGAAGCCTTGGTAAGATTTAAAATAAAACTTCTTTAGGAGGCGAGACTGAATTACAATAATTATAGATGCCTAAAATGTTTATTCTTCTGTTGCTAAATTTTGCTTGTAGATATCAAGACCGATAAATGTAACTAGACAATATTATCTTTCAGAAAACTCCCGGAGTTGTAGGTTTTTTCACCGCAAAAGACATTCCAGGGAGAAATACGTTCACGCCCACTGAAGTTCCTTTGCAAGCAGAAGATGAAGTGATTTTGCCAGAGAAAAAAGTGTCCTATTACGGTCAGCCTATAGCTCTAATTGCCGCAACAACTCATAAATTGGCCATTCGAGCTGCTGGTCTTGTAAAAGTGAAATATAATCAATCGAAACAGAAGCCAGTTTTGAGTATTCAGGATGCTTTGAAAGCTCCGGATAAAGATAAGAGGGTAAGATTTTAGTGGTGGATTTTAGAGAGACAGAAATGATGATTTCAAGAAAACTACACAACAAAACCATACTGTTGTGTCCATATTTTTAATACTTAAATAAAAAGTGCAGGCACAGAGATGCGTAATATAATATATAAAACCGAACATTTCAGATACGCCAAGAGAACTCAATCAAACCAACAGACAAAGGAACAGACATAGCACATGTTATAAAGGGCTCGTATTACGTCCCTGACCAGTATCACTTCACCATGGAAACCCAGAGCTGTACGGTGGGCAACACGCGCCGCGGCCTGGTCGTACGGTCGGCAACACAGTGGATGGATTTGGTGCAGTCTGCTGTTGCTAAATCTTTGAATTTGCCGTTGAATAGGTGCGTATTTGATGGTTATCTCTCCATATTTTTAGATTAGCGTATAGTGTTTGCAAATGGTGAACTACAAAAATTATTACGTCTTATTTACGGAAAATTATAATACTTAAATTCAAAAATGGACCAAATTATAGCATTGAAGTACGAGTACGAAAACGAGTTGGTATTTCAAATATATTTTTATATGTTTATGCGTTCAACGTAATAAAAATTGTAATACACAAGAATACGTAGTTATATAAAAAACCCATAACGTGATAGCATAACTTCAAAATTAATGTTTAATTTATTTTGAAATAAAACCATTTATAAGCTTAAATTTTTAATTATGTTATTATATTCCCAGTGTTACAGTAGAAGTGACCCGCATAGGCGGTGGTTACGGCGCGAAAGCGGGTCGCTCGTCGCTAATCGCGTGCGCATGTGCACTCGTCGCGCACAAGCTGAACAGAGACGCCACTATGGTGCTCCCGCTCACACACAACATGGCGGCTATAGGGAAACGGCAGCCGTGCTATGCGGAGTATGAGGTGAGTGTATAGGACATTATATGGGTATAATTTTCGGACAAGAAATATGAAATAAGCTATGATGTTTTTTAAGTTAATAGATAGGATGTACTCACTCCCGTACCATTTCCCAGCATTAAAAAAAGATGTCTTGAATGGTCATTTGAAAGTCAGGTTTTGCCCGACTCATGTACGTAGAGATAGAGATATACAATCTGTTTTATGCGCAAAAGAGAAGACTAACAAACAAATCAAAGGACAAGACTATTAAAGTACTATATCGTTTGTATACAACCTGTCCCTCATTGGCTTTAGTCTAAACATCTTCATAATCAGCTAAAAGTGTTAATTCTTACAGATAGCAGTCAACGCTGAGGGTGTTATCCAATACCTAAACCTCTCATGCTATTCAGACAATGGTTGTTCCTTCAACGATACCTCAGCTAGTGATCTGCCCTCGGCTTTGTCCAACTTATACGATACTTCGAGATGGAGCATCAAAACTTATAGTGTGCTAACTGATAAAGCTAGTAACACGTGGGCAAGGGCGCCAAGTAAGTTGCTATATATTATTATTAATTAATTAAATAGAAGCAGATATTACGGGAGATGGTATTAAATCAGAGGGACAGGAGAAGTAGAGGGTCAAGTGCCAAAAAAGAACCAAGTCAAAAATATAGTTTTTAAAACATTATTCCAGTAATTGATTTGTGTTTTACAGCTACTACTGAAGGGACAGCGGTATCAGAGCACTTAATGGAACGTATAGCTTATACAATGAAAAAGGATTCACTGGACATCAAATTGCTTCACATATCATCAACAAACAGTTCGATCAAGGACATGATAGACACATTCAAAAAGGACACCAATTACGACGACCGGAGAGCTGAAATTACAAAATTCAATTCTGAAAATGCATGGACGAAGAAGTCACTAAGAGTTTCCTTGATGGCATATCCTATAATTTATTACGGGAATTTCCCAGTAACAATATCAGTTTATCACACGGATGGTACAATACTGATTTCCCATGGTGGTGTAGAGATGGGGCAGGGTATAAATACGAAGGTTGCTCAAGTTTGTGCGTATAGCCTGAAGGTGCCTTTAGAAATAGTAAAGGTGAAGGGAGCTGATAGTTTTGTGTCTCCCAATGCGATGGCCAGTAGTGGTAGTATTACTAGTGAGAGTGTAGCATTTGCAACTATTAAGGCTTGTGATGAATTGTCAAAGAGATTGGAACCAGTGAGGCAAGGGCTAAATGAACCGACGTGGGAAGAGGTGGTTAAGGCGGCATTTGAGAAAGGTAAGGATTTTGTTCGGCATTATCTCTATCTGCTTATGCCTTTATATCTACTCCTAAGTAGATGCCTAAATAAGGGATTGGTATCTTATTTAGATATCAGGAATTTACTGTAAGAACAGCTAAGCGGAAAATTACTATATTTCAACATAATATCATAGGTAGGCATTTAAAAGTTGTAAACTTAATCGTAAAAGCTATAAATTAGTTACCATAATATAACTTAATCTTGTTATTAACTTTCATAAATATAAAGGACTATCGAATCATTTAATCTTCAAAACTAGATTGATTGTTGTAGGTATAAACCTGCAAGTAAGTAGTGCAGCGACGGCAGAAGAAAGCGCTTTACAACCGTACCCAGTGTATGGAGTCGGTTCAGCGGAGATAGTGTTAGATGTGTTGACGGGTTCTCACCAGATATCGAGGGTGGATATCGTTGAAGATACGGGGCAGAGTATTAGCCCCGCGTTGGATGTTGGACAGGTAAGATTAAAATTATAGACGTAAGCTTATTATCATAACTATGTATATCTTATTTTATTATTTACAAATTATAAGGATATCTTTATAAATACATGCTAAGTTTAAGCAGAAAGATTAAGGACACGTTTATATGTAGTAAACATCATCTTCCATCCATTAACATTGTAGTAATAAATTTTATAACAATTTTTATGGTACGACATGTTTTTCAACTTTTTATACCTAAATATTATGTGGCTGATTTATTATTAAACTAATGCATACCGAAAACCTCACTGCTTATTGATGTGAAACATCTATAGGCTCACTTGTAAACCGAATTGTTGACGTGGCGACGCTTGCCATGGCGACCGCGACGGGTCGCCACGCTATACACATCTATAGGCTCACTTGTAAACCGAATTGTTGACGTTGCCATGGCGACGGGTCGCCACGCTATACTAAGGTATACATATATATATTTTATGTGTAGACACACGATGTTTCACATCTGCCAGGCGTCCCATGACGGCTCACATTTTTTTTATTAAATAACTTTGACTTTTGAATTAAGACTGAAAATTATCAGTGTATCTTGTAGCCTATATACAGGGTTACAGGTTAAGTCGACCTATTCCTGTTAAGAGCGTGTAGTAGGGGTCAAAACAAACTGATTTGATCTTATAATACCATATCCAAAAGTTAGCCGTTGAAGAGTTATTGCAATTTTAATTTTTTTCTTGAAAATGCCACTTTATCTTCGCATTTAGCGTTTAATTTTTTATTTTACTTATTTGGTCTGGGTTTTTTTGAGTTTCTATGTAAAGGTTGAGTTAAACAATAATTCTCAGCAATAAAAATCCATATCGCTGCAAACAATTCAAAGAAATGGCTTTTAAACTAAAAATAATAACATTAAAGTAATTAAGTTAACTCGTTTTAAACAAAGATATTGAAAAAAATCTCTATGAAAATGTGTCTGCAGATGTTTTTAAAAACATGT
>CAJQZM010041508.1:20304-43827 GCA_907164665.1 Colias nastes | reverse complement strand
TAACTACCTAAAAGTGTAACAAATATGAAATAACCCACTAAAAACATTAGTTAACTATAATTATTAAAAAAATAATAGTATAATATATAATTAATAAAGTTATTACTTATCTTTTACGGGGACTTATGTTGATGGAATTCCACGTATCTCGATGATTTTGTTAATGTCTCATTATATTCGAGACACCAGCTGACGTATAATACACCATGCTGTAACCAGCTGATTATTATTTTTCGTTGAGATATTGGGTTAGCTACAATTTGACAAATTTTTAGCTGAGAGGAAATGAATGAATATACTTTTTTTTCTTACGTGCGTGGGAGGCTACAACCGCTCACCCCCCCAACCGAGCTCCAGCTGACGTTCACGAGGCTTCATAATACTATACTTTGATGCATTTTACTAATTACCGCTTGAGAGGAACTTGGTCATAAAATCTGCTTCTGGCTCCCGGACCATATCTGCCATTTAGATATAAGAGAGAACTTGCTATGTTAATAGCATATAAAATTATTAACCAGTCTGGTACATGTTTGGTATCAGACCATCGATCTACTATAATTTTATGTAGTAGTAATTATATACATCAACCTAGGTTAAGTGTTGACGGACAAACTAGCCCTATGCTAGATTTAAACTAGTATGTAAGACAACAGCTAAGCAGCCTTTTTCCATTGTACATCAAAATATTCAAGGCTTGGCTAGCAAATTATTAGAAATAGAATTATTTTTAAATCATAATAGTATAAAAATATTTTGTGTAACAGAACATTGGCTTAAACAATGTCAGTTGTTATTAAATATTGATAATTATAAATTAAAAAGTATATACTATAGGGCACATGCTATTCATGGAGGTTCTCTTATTTTTGTACACAATAGTGTTAAATGCAAAGAACGAACTGACATTGTAAGTCTTTCTGTAGAACGCACCATTGAACTGTCCTGTGTTGAGCTTGAGCGTTACATTATTGTTTGCGTATACAGACCTCCTTCCAGTGACTATAATATGTTTGAGACAGTCATGGAAGAAACATTAAAGCGTTTAGGCAGGAGTAAAAAGAAGGTAATAGTATGTGGTGATTTTAATATTGATTTACTTTCACACACACAAACGGCAACACGAATAGTTAATTTGTTTCACTCATTTAATCTGTATAAAGTTTTTGATGAACCCACACGAATTACACCTACTTCTGCAACTTGTATTGATAATATATACTGTGATTGCAACTGTCTAGAAAAAAATATCCTCAATATACTGACTTCAGATCACTGTGGCCAGAAAGTAGTTTTGGAATGGGATTGCATACCTAAGTTTAAAAGAATTAATGTTAGGCCTATAACTAAAAAAGGCATTGATAAATTTAGAGATAATATTAATAATAAACTGCCTAACCTGAATGATCAATCCTTTCATAATAATCCTTGTGAAATGTTTACAAATCTTTTTAATTTAGTTCGTAATGAGTTTAAAAAAATATTTAAAGTTAAATCTTTAAGTATCACCAAGGATTTACCATTTAGTCAATGGGCAACACCTAGTATACACAGATGCAGGAACATTCTATATGAGTTATATGGCATGAAGCAATATAACAAAGACTTGTCATTTCATAATTATGTTAGAAATTATTCAAAAACTTTTAAAAAAGTTTGTTTCACTGCCAAGTGTCTATATGTCAGAGATAAAATACGCAACTCTGATAACAAAGTTAAAACAGTTTGGGCAATTATTAATGGTGAAATGGGCAAAAGCCAGACAAATAGTACCATAAAACTCGTAAATGCTGGCAGGGTCATTGACAAAAGTGCTGATGTTGCGCTTGCTTTTGAAGATTTCTTTAGTAGTGTCCCTGTTAGTATTACTAAAAAATTAAATTCATCATCAGTGCTTGCGGAGTCCTATTTGAGGGACCATGTTGCGGAGTGTAATGTATTATTTGAATTGCGACATGTGACTGCAGATGAAATTGTTAAAACTTTTAAAACATTAAACTTAAAAAAAACATGTGATCTCTGGGGAATGTCTGTGAATTTAGTAAATAATATTATAGAAAACATTGCCAACCATTTAGCGTTTATATTTAATCAATGCTGTGACTGTGGTATATTCCCTGATTTATTAAAGTTAAGTAAAGTTATTCCTTTATTCAAAAGCGGTGACCAAGAAGACTGTAATAACTATAGGCCTATTTCTATTTTACCAACTTTGAGCAAAGTCTTCGAGAAATTGATTTTAAACCAATTATGTAGTCATTTTGTTTCAAATGGTTTACTGCACGCCAAACAGTTTGGTTTTACAAGAGGGCGCTCTACCACTGATGCTGGAATAGCTCTTTTGTCACATATATATAAAGCATGGGAAAATTCAAAGAATGCTTTGGGGATCTTCTGCGACCTTTCTAAGGCTTTCGACTGTGTAGAACATTCCACTCTATTACGGAAACTAAATGTTTATGGTATCAAAGGTTTATCTCAGGACCTCATAGCTTCATATCTTCAGAACAGGGTACAGACCGTTGTTGTTAATGGAGAGAAATCTTGCGGTGCGCCGATTAACATTGGTGTTCCGCAGGGATCTATCTTAGGACCGTTTTTGTTCTTAGTGTATATTAATGACCTACCTTATTATTTGCAGGATATGTGTGAAATAGTATTGTTTGCAGATGATACCTCATTAATATTTAATGTGGATAGATATGACACAAATGTTGACGAAGTAAACTCTGCTCTTTTACGCATATCTAATTGGTTTAATGCTAATAATTTATTATTGAATGCAAAAAAAACAAATTGTGTAGAGTTTATCCTTCCAAATGTAAAAAAGGTCAAAAGGGATATCATTTTAAACGGGGAAGTATTATACCCTGTCGAGTCTACTGTTTTTCTTGGTTTGACACTAGATGAGAAGCTACAATGGGGGACCCATGTTGCCACCACCGCTGCTAAGCTCAGCTCAGCTGCATATGCAGTTCGAAGAATAAGGCATCTCACCGATGAAGATACGGCTAGATTGGTTTATTTTAGCTACTTTCATAGCATTATGTCCTATGGAATTCTGCTATGGGGCAGGGCTGCAGATATAGAAACTATATTTATATTACAGAAAAGAGCCATACGCTCTATATATAATTTACGTGCTCGGGACTCACTAAGAGATCTCTTTAAGAATATTGGTATCCTCACTGTACCATCACAGTATATATTTAATAATGTTTTACATGTACACAAAAACGCGGACTTACACACAAAAGTAGGAGATAGACACTGTTATGGCACAAGGAATAGAAATAAAATTGAAATGCCATTTTATAGGTTAGCTAAAGTTAAAAATTCATTTATGGGCCAAGGTATACGTTTTTACAATAGAATTCCTCATAGTATTAAAGAGTTTAGTAGTGTTAAATTTAAAACTTATTTAAAAAATGTATTAGTTCAGAGAGCCTACTACAGCATTAAGGAATATATGGAAGATGAAAATCCATGGAGGGTTGTCGCGTAAGAATAACAGGACAGTTCTTTGGCATATTATGATAATATATAATATTATGTAGTTAGATGTAAGTAACATGTAATGTAAAATTATATTGTATATGGACATGACTTTAAAAGAGCAACTATGGAGTTTCTTGCCGGTTCTTCTCCATAGATACTGCTTTCCGAATCGGTGGTAAATTTAAAGAATGTAATGACGATTCAAAAGTGCTTCTGGAAGAAGTCTAATTGAATAAATAAATGTTTGAGTTTGAGTTTGAACAAAAAAAAAAAAAAAAAATAGAAAAATTCAACCACTTCGACTCCCTATTCTTATATACATATACGTTCATAAATTAGCTGAAGAGTTTCTTTTTTTGAACGTGCTAATGTCTGGAACTACTTAAACCATTTAAAAAAATATTTAACCGTTTGATATCTACTTTATGCCTTAGGCTATATACAAGCGAAGACAGGTGAAGCAAAATTATTATTCAAGTAAACGTTATTTAGAATTAGTAATAAAAGTAGGATACCTTTTCGGAAAATCCCTCGTTTTTAACATCAGCGTGGATTGGTTGAACATTATTAGTGACAATGTCTAGAGAGCCTACGGCGTCACGTCGTCGTCTACTGCTTTTTGGCAACTGCATCAAAATAAATATGTTTTGTAATAATATAAATACATAGATAATAATTAAATAAGCTTATATAATATTATTAGGGGTTATTTAAGTGTATAGGTATAAAGTATTGTTTGCTAAATATGGATTAAAAAAATACACTAGCATTTTCCTCCTATCATTTATCAGCATGTACCTACTCTCTCTCATCTTAAGCCTCTCCTAATAGGTATTAAAATCTTTCATCCACTACTTAATGAAAATCCAATGTTGTTTAATGTAAAAAAAAACTACATTAATTTTTACATGTGGCTCTACCTTTCGCAGAAAAAATATAATTTGCAATTTTAGTTTTTTTATGGTTTGTATATCAGCGTTTGTTTACAAAAATTATTTTAATTCTCTTTGATATCCATTCGTTTAAATATGATTTTAAAAGATTTATTTTATCATGTTTATCTCAAATACTTTTAATATAGTAGTACACAATCAAAAACTATTTTTATTTATTTATAAAGCTCTATAAAACATACCTCATATTGTGTGGAAATAAAAGAAAAACTGTATACCAAAAACACAATACAAAACCAATTCATGTTTACAAATGATTTATTTTATATAACCTATAAAATGTTTAATATTTTCGATAAATTGAGGTTGGGAAATAAATTCAGAACATAAAATATTTTTTCAAGTCGAAAGGATGATTAAATTATTGATTTTAATAACTTCTTTATTTTTTGTGGACGCACATAATGATGTAAGTAATAAATTATAATTATAATAAAGTTTTGTTTATGTTTTGTTTTGTAAAAACAAAAGACATAAGTTCTTGTAAGTACCTACCTCAAAACCTAAATCATGACTGAAAAATTATCTATTAAATAGCATGATGTTTATCAACTAATGTTGATAAAAAGAACTTATAATAACATCATACATTTAAAAACTGATACATAATAATTTTCGTAATCTAATTTTAGAAAATTCAGAATGAAGCAGATTTGCAATCAGCGCTAATGCCACAAGAATTAAATCCAGAATTTGTTCCAGATAAAGTAAGTATTTAACAATAATTAAAATATCGAAGAAAGGTCATTTTGTAAATTTCACCCATTTCGAATATGGATATAGCCTTCCTCGATAAATGGGCTATCGAACACCGAAATAATTTTTCAAGTCGGACTAGTAGTTCCTGAGATTAGCGCGTTCAAACAAACGAACAAACTTTCAGCTTTATTATTATAGATTTACCTACTGACTGATTTCTTTCGGATATTATATATGTCAAAAAAAATAAACAATTTCACATGTTTATTAAAACACATTACCGTAAATTTAAACACTTATTTCAGGATGGTCCTCTCCGTGCGATATTTCCTATCAGACAGCGACGTGACGTATACGACACGACATCACTATACGACACGACGTCGCAAGTGAAGTCGTACAGTCGTGTCGTCGCAACTGTTGTATTGGCTATATCAACAATTGTTGAAATTGTTGTTTATGTATTGGAAACTTATTGGCTTATTTAATTAAAAAAATAGATGACATATTTATTTATTGAGACCCTTATTTGTTATCTACTAGCTGTGCTCTGCGGTTTTACCCGCATTGCTCCGCTCCTATAGGTCTTACCGTAATAATATATAGCTTATAGCCTTCCTCAATAAATGGACTATCTAACAGTGAAATAGGTTCAAGTCGGACCTGGTTCTTGAGATTAGCGCCAACAAACAAACAAACTCTTCAGCTTTATAATATTGGTATAGATTAGCGAGGCGTTAATTAATTCTTGCTCGTCTCATTCCTATGGTATTTGGGCCATATAATATTCCATCAAAATTGGTCCATAATTAGGTATAAGTTAGGAAAATATCGTAAGAAAATTACACAATATAATCCACAAAAAATAAGTTTATAACGGTGCATTTACATCAATCGAGCGAATGCTCATTTTAACCCCACTATATCACATTATTTTACTGTAAAAAGGCGTAGAGCATTATTTCGTTGTTCTTAGGACGTTCAAAAAGATTCTATGAAATGTTCTAATAATGAACAACACTGAATACGAGTTTTCGTTTACACTAAAAGATCACGAAATAAGCGCGTCACACACGGTGAAGATACTATAATATTTTATGTTATGATTCTCTAATATAAAATATTACAGTATCTTAAGGTATCCGGTATCAGCGTTCTGACCATCATTTTTCTTTTTGTCATTGCCTACTAAGACCCCTGTAGAACCGCCATCCTGTTACAAATGACCCGAAATTTTGTGTCAGTGTTTCGGCGCTTTACTCTGGCTGCAGCTCTATGTTCGTTAATGCACCGTAAACAAAGTCGCTTTCTGCTTACTGTGGGTCTTTAATCTTTATGCTTTGATCTTTAAAATTACGCAACAGATTTTGATAGTTTTTGTAATAGATAGTGAATTTATTAGGTTTTAGACATAGCAAGTGAAGCCGCGGGCAGAAAGCTATACATTATACAAGGCAGAATGTAGAGGCTCTGCTGTTTTTCCTTCTTTTTTTTTTGGCAGAACCTATAGTTAGTGTCACAATTCTGGGAAAATATTATAATAAAAATAATTCATTTTAAACTCACAACCGTTAATCAATTGAACCCAATTTAATAACCACAAATACGCGTAAACTTTAATCAGTGGTTACGGCTATCAAACGTTTCGTATAAATGGGCAGACATCTTGTTAACAGCAGCAGCAAAATGAAGTGGCTCGTGTTGTTGTGTGCTGTTCTTGCTTTGCTGATCCCAGCTTTGGTAAGAGTTTTTATTTAATTATTTTTATTTTTTGGTATAATACAGGAACTGTATGAAAATCCTTTAAAAATAGTTGCTCGACTCAGCTCCGGTCGGGTAGACAATTTTCGTATATTTTTACTTTTTTTTACAAAAAAAGTATAGCAAAGCATTCAAACCCGTTATAGCGTTTTCGAGTTATAAGTTAACTAAAGTTAACAAGTTTCTTATATGTAAATAGTTATATATTTTGTAGTGCTTTTCAATTTATTATCACCTGTCAAAAATTGGGAAAAAATCTGAAGTAACGTTTCAAAGAACTAAAAACTAAAAAGTTTATTGTGTCTACGTCTATAATAACGTTTTATATTAATAACACAAATCCTTGTTCCAAAAATTTCTTTTTAGAAGTTTTTGATTCAATAACAATAACTGTATAGGTTTTTTTGAAATCCTTAATTTTTTTCCCCATGTTTGCAGTCCCTCAAAATAATTTACGTGATTCCCTTAACTTCATTATAATAATAAACAACATACCAAGATATTCATGTTTTTGAGACGAGGAAAATAATAATAGGAAATAATAATAGAAATACCTGTTCAAGCTTCTTGCAAATATCTCGGCAAAGTTTAATTAAAATCATAACTACGCGTCAAGGCAGGCAGTTCCCATTATAAATTAAACTATGTACCAAGAAATTTCTCTGACGTTTTCTTTGTAATTATATTTTACTATTCATTTTTCAAATACAATTTAATAATACCCGGAAAATTTGGTCGGTTTGTAAACTATAATATTATATGAGTTTGAAAACAACCTTTGTTGAATAGGTAATGAACTACTTTTATTCTTTGATTTGATGATAATTAGTAGATATTATATTTACAAAGAGACAAAGAAATATTATTTTCTGTACGAATATTCCACCACAGCTTTAATCAGTATAGGAAAGATCAATCGACATGTCCAAGAATCAAAATTTCAACGACAATTTACATCCAGGTACCGCATTATCTTTCATAGTCTGAACACAGCATCTTTATTTATATTATAATAAATACGAAAGTGTGTTAGTTTGTTTTTATTTCTCGTCGTAATAGAGCGATCTTATGATATGATTTTTGTATCTATCTATAGATATTAAGGAGGCTAGCGCGTGACATACCTACACTACTTTTGAGACAGATATTCATTCCATATTGATGATGTATAGAGATACTCGTAGTTATAAGCGTTCTATTGTGATTATATATTGAAGCTAATGTATTAACGAATATTATTGATTACAGGGAGACCAGCCAGCAGGATTCGTTGACTACACTGGGAGGTACGCTGAACTGGCTTCACCTGTACCTTCAAACGTGAATGTAGACGATCTGGTAGCGAGTCTCCGGGCCGCCAGCAACCATGCCTGATAACTGACCAACTTTATCCCACTAAATATTCTTGTTTGGATCAAAAACTATGTATGCTTTGTAGGTTAAAATTGTCTATTTATTAAAGTGTGAAGCGTGCTTTTGTCATATGTGTTGTGTTTTATTTGAATCCTTGGAATAACATCGATAATTGAGAATATAATTCGGTTGTATTTTTTTTCCAATTTCAATCGTTTAGTGTTTTATCCAGACTTGAAAATATTTCCATGAAATTATAAACATAAATGCTCATAATTCATAAGGACTAAGGTATTTCTTAACATTATATCATACTTATATCTATAGTACTTATCTTGTTATTTTGATGTTGTGTTGAATATTATATTATTGTCCTTTGAGGCTACCTTATCATAAAAAAAATATAAAGTCCTTGCTCTACCATGTTAAATTATTAAATTGTGTGAAAATTCATACAAAATCACATATTAGCTTTTAATTCTCTTTTAGCTGAGCAAAACCGTTGTCTAAAGCTAGTTCAAGTGATATATTTGCGTCGGGAAGGGAAAAGTCTTTCGTAAATAAGGTTGATGTCAGACGGGTGCGGCCGTGGTGCGTCCCTCCTCGCACCTCTGCCTATCGGTATATAGTCGTATGGTACCTGAAATATATTATTTGGTAATTATTATAATAATATATAGGTAAATTACGTAAATTCAAAATTATGTTTGTATGTCATTTTTTAACGATTGGATTTGTATGGGGATATTTCATGACTTAACTATACGCTCTAACAACTAGCTCATAATAATTTGTTATAATAGTTTAGGTTAAAATGAGTACTACTATATACTACAGTTATATATATTAAACAATACAGAAATATTTAATGCAGATTAAAATATATAAACGGTATCTCCAACAAACTTACAATTAAAACAATAAAACACAAGAATAATAGAGTCCCGAGAACACACCTAAGATATTTCAGTTCTGAATTTGCCAACAACTGATTTTCACGAAGCTTGATGATTTGACTTTAAAATTATAAGCAGTTAACTCTATTTCTATTTAGAAAGGCAATAATTAAAAGAAGAGAAAAGTGTCTTATTCCTATTTATAACAAAAAGGTTCTCCATAAAATATCCTATTACTCAGATAAATCGATATCAACATCATAATGTATCTACGCGGAAACGCATCAATACGGACACAATAGACAGAGAATCGATCGGCGCTACAGGTGTGAAATTCTGCTCTTTATACCTACCGTTCAGAACCTCCATTTTGTGTTTATTATAAAGGAAGTTATATGGATTTGATGTACGTTTTTTGCCCTTTCACGGAAAAATAGGGGTAGGGAAGCTGGAGTATCTTTGGTATATTATACCTACTTATTTATTACGCGAGTGAAGGCATATTTTTTGCTTCTTTTTTATGCTGAATAGAGGTACTGAATATTATGTCTAGTCTAGTAGAGATTGCTTTCAGTAATAAGACCGCTCTCTATAAATTTTAAAGATACCTATTGTTTCTCTTAAATAACCGGGTAGGTAGTATTTTCATTTCATTTCTTTCTTTATAGGAAAATGTTATGATTTCGGTTTTTTTTTAATAGTGGAGTAAAGTTTGTTATTTACTTTCATAAAAAAACTACAACTGAAATGAATCAACTAAATAAAAATTACTCTTCAAATACCAGAACATAATATTTACCTGCGCCACCACGCTCATAAAACCCACGATTAAAACAATCGCACAAATAATTTTCATAGCCGTCCACTTTTATGATCCGATGTTGAATAACTCCGCAAACTTCCTCCTAATTGAATTTCGCAATTTTAAAGCAATTATATTTAAACCAATTAACTTAGAGCAATTGAGTCGGATGGTAACCTTTGAAGCTGTAATGTTAATGTTATCAAAATATTATTGTAGTCACAATTAGCGGTTATTGTAATTTAATAAAAATAAAAATTATACATTTTGTGTGCTATACCTATTATTCCATAATAACTGGAAGGGGATTGGAGATGGATTGTCTATTATTCTGATGTCTTGAAGACAAATCGTATTCCACTGCACGTATTACAATGAATCCATTCGAGAGAACTGCAAAAAATAACAAAATACTCGAAGTATTTAGAAGGATTTTAAGTAGAAGAAGAAAACTTATCAATAAACTTATAAGTATAAGAATATACTTATGCTGATAATATAATATATTATAAAACTGAATAGTATTTTTAGTTTGTAGGAATGCGCTAATCTCATCAACTACTGTACCGATACCAAATTATTTCACTTTTGGATATGTACGTGATTCCTGAGTGATATAGACTATTTAAGTACCGCGGGCGAAGAAGAAGCTGTTCCCCGCGGTTTCACCCGCATTGATCCGCTTCTGTTGGTCTTAGCGTGAGTATATATAGCCTATAGCCTTCCAAGATAAATGGGCTATCTAACACCGAAAGAATTTTTCAAATCGGACCAGTAGTTCCCGAGATTAGCGTGTTCAAACAAACAAACAAACAAACAAACTCTTCAGCTTTAGTATAAGTAAGATATTAGTATAGATTTAACAGGGACATAGGCACTTAAACATTCGCAACCCAAAATAATAAGTTTAATCCTGAATCGAGTTACCAAAATGTTTTCAGAATCCAACATTTCACTGGAGGAAAATAACCTTCCATAATTATTAATCAATGGGCAATATTGCAGAAGTCCCAAATTAGGCAAGGAAAACTTATTCTTTTAAAGTACGTGATAATTACAGAAATACTTTGTAAAATTTTAACGACTCTTGGCTATTGCAGACACAAATGATAATTTAAGTGTGAACTAGCTATTTTCACACATAGATAATATTATTTTTTAATAATTTCAACACGACCGTGCTTTGCGTTTATGAACATATTTTTAAACATAATATGCATACCTAATATTATTTTTAATGCTAGCTCATTGACGTACATACTAATACATAGGTATATTATGTGCATATTTTTTGCAACTTACTTACTTACAAAAGTAGTAAGTTTACTTAACACGTTCCCTGCGGCACAGATATATCTGTACTTTCCATTACTGCGTTACGGGTCGTTTTAAACCTTGTCCTATACCAGATATTGTGGCGGCACGAGGCATATTAAACCCCACCGCCCGTAGGAGACCAAAATCCTTTTTTTGGCGCCAAATAAGACAAAGTGTGCGGCTTTTGTCGTGATTATTATTAACAATGAGTTCATTAACCTAAATCTACCGCCGCCCGTGGTTAGATTAGTTAGTTTAGATTCTATGGGTAAAATAAAATGTGGGGTCTGATGTACCCCATACCGCACTGAACAATAGCAGTTTTTCATATAATTTAGTGATGGGAAAAGAAATATCGATTTTATTTAATTGTATTTATTTATCAAACTTATGGATGTTTTTCATTCCCCTTACTTCATTAAAACAGGCCAAACAATAATATCGATTTTATTTAATTGTATTTATTTATCAAACTTATGGATGTTTTTCATTCCCCTTACTTCATTAAAACAGGCCAAACAATAATATTGTTTGCAACCAGTGCATTCTGTGAGAATTTTCTTTACTTTTTTGTCGGCCTCACGACTTGTTAAGAAGGTGCGGAGTTTTTCGTAACATCCTACACATCTCCTCTTCTTTCATCCCTTTAAGAGATGATGTGCCTTGTTTGTTGGCTTGTTGACTTGGGCAAGAGTTAAATTTTGATGAGCCATACACCGATTGCCGGGTGTTTTGGATTTGCCGCTAGTTGATTCAATGAACAAACACACTAATAGTAATCATGATTATCAACCTATTTGAAGAAAGTTACTCAACATGTCACATTCACGTTTCTATTAACGATATTTATTATAACGAGTAGTTAGGATGTTTGAAAATTACCTGTATCCACATTCAAGTCCTTCTTTGTAAAAGCTTCAATAAGTTGTTCCACAAATAGTCTCGAATGCGTTGCACAACACTAACCGCGTGAAGCTAGCTTAGGGTGCGGTACGAGGTGCGCGGTGGTACGAGGTGTTCGCAACCTCGTTCCGCACTGTGTTAGAATTTTTATTTGTTCAGTGCGGCACGAGGTCTAAGAAACCCGGTATTAAGGTCGGTATACCATTGAACTAGGAATCAATAGCACATCTCAGATATATAGATATCACTTTCCTACACTGAACCAGATGGAAGTTATGCCTCCCGCACGACAGAGAAGTTTAAGTTTTTTCCTACCGCTATAACGACGAGACACGGACAGGGTGTTTCAAGCCCTGTTTCGCAGCTAACGTGTTAATACACAACCTTCATCGTTTCGTACAGCATTTTGAATTTAGGTATAACAGCATTAGTTTTTCTGAGATCGACAGAAAGGCATACCTATTAAATATTATTAACGCCTTTCAAAGTAGGTACTACTTATAGATACTATTACTAACTACTTTTACTACCTACTACCCACTATTAGTAAGTAGTATTATTATTTATACATTGACAAAATGTGATGACAATACAAAATCACCTTTAACGTTGCAAGATTACATCAATACACATTAAATTGTTTTATTTAAATTTCATCACATGGCAATAGTCATCAAAACAGTAAGTAATAAGTATTGCATTGTAAAAATCTCGTTAAACGTACATTCTAACTTTATATCTCGATCGAACTCCGGTTGTAAACTAAAAAATGTGACTACAACAGTCTCTGAAATGGGTTTTGTATCGACATTGGTCGTACTGTCCCTTTATCCTTTTCTTTTTATGGCTGCTGTAAGTGTATTGCTTATTTTAATAGGAAATAATTCATTAGTAACGTGACGGGAAGGGTAAATAAAGCTGGAGATAGCAAATACAAAATCTATTTACATGGTAAAAATTATTGCAGCATTCCCTTCAGAATATGTATACCTATTATAGAAGATATATATGCACGTATTTTTAGACGGATCTTTTTATCTAAATAACGAAAGTAATAAATTTCCGAATAACACAAAAGTACATCGTAAGACTCTACATTATATCTAATTTCCAAATTCTAATACTGCTTTACTCCTACTACTTAGGTAATATGGTTTCATTCAATAAGATTAGGTTGGTACTAGGTAAGTAGTGTGATTATAATATCATGTAGGTAAATATCTATAGATACTCTTTGATGTAATTATCAGGACAAAAAAAAAACGTTCAGCAATTTACTAAAGCTTTTCGGACTTCACAGGACAATTTATTGCCTTGATTATAATATGCTAATTCTTTTCCGGGACGGCGAATAAATTTATGTTTGTTTTTTCGATTACATCAGCCTCATTGATCTTAATTTAATTTTTAATTGCAGCCACAACAACCAGAAATAAACGATCAATATGAAGTATCGCAAAAATCAGACACAATAAGCCTACCAAATTTTTACCTCTCTGAAGAAGTAAAAATTTCCAAAGATAAAAGGCTTGAGCAAAATTCAAAACCTGTAAAACCTACATTGAAGATAACCTATCAGCTTTTTCATATTCTGACCGCACCAATTGGAAAACTTTTAACAGAACCAAAAGTTCTCATGGTTCTGAAGAATATTGGTACATGTATAGTTAATGGAGTGATGGAGATTATTTCTTATTACTTCCCTGCTCCTCTTATGCCTTTAATAGCGACTGCCGCAGGCATGTTGATACCTTTTGAACCCGTAGTGACGTTACGCCGAAGAATGCCTGTCACCAGCTACAGAAGAGCTATAAAAACAGCTGTAAATAGTTTTTTGGACACCTTCGGTTCATATAAAGTGCATGATTTTGATGACGATCCTTATATGACTAGACGGTTCAATAGAAGATTTCTAAACGGAGTATCGGAAGAGAAACGTAAACAGTAAAATTGTTTAAACATTGCTTTGAAAATTTCATTCTGGATTTCAATTATCGTGTTCTGAATTTTCGTTCGTATGAATAGTAATTAATTGGTTTGTAAACAGAGGCATATGGAAAATGAATTATAAAACTTGTTTTAATTAAATTGGGTGTTACATTTAGCATCAATTGATTTTTTTATTCATGTTTGTCTATGAAATGTGTAACTACTTGTACATTACTTAAATCATCTTTCATAGTATTTATAACGGAAGGCAGTTAAGCCCTACTATTTCTTTACAGTAGTGTTAAATTACAATTAAAAATTAAAAACAATGATAATACATAATATATACTTTAGACGCAATCAATTTCGTGCGTTATTCGACATCTAAATCAACATTAGCCATCATTGTCATTGTTCCGAAGAATGGACAGAAAAACGTAGTTTTTACAAAAGTTCCTCTTCCCTCTCTCAATGGTTTTGGCGTTATATTAGCTATAAATACTTTTTCAAACGCTTTTTTCTTACGATTTGGCTGTTTGCGCTTCGGACCAATTCTTTTGACTTCTGTAGCATTGAATTTTTTATCTGTGCTGTCAGATTTAACTGAACTTTTATTATCTATGTTATTTTGAACATTTTTTCTTAAATTTGGAGCGTATTCAATACCTTGCCAGTAATGTCGAAAGCCATTTTTGTCCATAAAGACTCTTTTGGTGGGAAAGTTCATGTTAGATCGTTTTTGAATGAAATCCTTGAAATGATCTCTGACTATATGAATGGTCGGTTTTAGAACGTTGTATTTCTCGTTTCTGAACGTAATTTCTGATATTTTCTGTAAATCTATGTGTTCGGGAAATTGACAGACTATTGGTTGGTACTGAAATAAATATTTTTCAAATAAAATAGGAAAAGAAGATCGATTATTCATTAATGCATATTATTTAATACCTATACTTAGTAATTAATTTAAATTAACGATGATTCCAAAAATGTCAAGCAATATCTATTTTGATTAGTGAAAGTTTGTTTCTTGTAGATAAATCGTTGTAAACTCGATATTTTTTAATATCCGATAAGAATACTTACTAAGAAAAAAATGTGTGCGTGTACTAGTGTACACACGTAAGAAGTGAAACTTCTTTATGACCTTATTTTTCAAAAAATAATTTACTATATGCAACTTTACAGAAATACGTCGAATCACGCGTGGTAGGGTTAAGAAAAAGATGGCGCGTAACGGAAAAATGTCACGCGTAACGAAAAAATGTTACACTAAATTTTTTTCCAACCCCGATAAAGAAGTTTCACTTCAATAAATTTATTAAAAAATGCGTTATTGCAAGCAGATCGAATACCACCTATAATAAAATTAATTAATTAATTTCTATACTTACGTAGAAATATAAAACACACAAGGTAATAAAAATAGCCATGACGAAACGAATAGAAATCGATTGAGCAGGCTTTGTGATTATTTTGATATTAACTTGTATGATTCAAGAATTTAATTTATTCTAAGAATTATGACTGTAATGAAAATTCGTGATTGTATTTTTGCAAAATGAAAATATTCAATTAAGTGAAATTGAAAAAAAAGAGCGTGCTGCGTATGTCAGAAGTGAAACTTCTTTAGCAGGATTCAAAGATACCAAAACGTCACCCTAATCCATGACACAACCTCGAAATTTTACTCTCAACGCGCCTAAGAAGTTTCACTTCAAAACTGGAAAAAGTTGCGTAGTTTGCTAGTATCACTAATGAAATAAATTGAATAAGGAATTTATTTGTGTACAATTTTAACAATTAGTGTTAATAGTAATTTTGTTTTAATTTTGAATTTCATACGATCTTTCACTACATACATCGGTACAAAGCCCCACAGTTTTAAGATTACAGTGAGAACCGAACACAATAATATAATAGGTACGCTTGCAAGTTACAATAGTTCAAAATTTTCTGGATATTGTCGTTTTGTAGGGTGAAAAATAAAAGCCAAACGTTTCGATCGAATAATAATAATTTATTAATTACCAAGTCATAATAGTTTGGTTGCTAGAAAAAATAATAAAAAAAATATCTAAAAAGGCATATTTTATTAATGTAGTCATTTAATACAATACGTGCAAATTTCTTATCATGCGTCTATTAAATTAAAAATACATTAATTTAAAGGCATCTATACACTCAATGAAACAGTTTATATTTACCAAGATAATTTTATATTCATAAGTGTATACACAGCCTAATTGCGACAGGTTACCGAAATAAGTTACTCATAATATTAATTTACTAAGTTGTCTTGACATTAAAATCATTGTTTTTATGAAAATTAGGCCTTTCATAGATGGAATATATGAAAAATAGGCCTTTAGAAGGCCTTTATTCTGACTGCACTGGTATAATAACAGAGTAACTTAATGGTACCTGACAGCTACTAATTTTGTTACATTTTAAAGAAAATATGCAGTTTATTTTGACTAGTTATGGTGGATATGTCACTTCAATACCTAAGTCAGTGGGTAAGAACTACGCTATTTTAATTACAATAAGAATTACAATTACATTTGCTAGTTTAGAATATCCGAATATTACCAGATATAGATAACCCATTTAAGTAAATGTTTTTTTTAGAAAACATTTTTTATCTGTGGCCTAGACTAGTGCGCGCTGTCAAAACGCCGATGACATTTCGATTTTTTTTTAATTTAAAATTGTTTTTTACGTACCATTATTTTTAATTCGTAGAGTCCGTAAATAGTATGATAATTATCTATATTGTCATTCATAATGCTTTTTATACCATGTTTTTTATGCAAAATTTTAGGTTATGTTAAGTCAATAATATTTATGGAAAATAATTAGTTGTGTAAAAAAGATTCTTGTATCAAATTAAACATTTAAAAAAGTACTTTTGCTTATTAGCTCAAATCTGATATTTTTAATAACGTTTGGCAGCGTAAAAATTAAAATTCAGTCCTTACACAAAAAATTGCACCTCGATAGACTTATTTAGAATTTTTATAAGATCATGTTTAAGCTCTTATTAAAATAAATTGTCAAGTAAAAAATTGCGAATATCTTCGAGAGAATTATAAAAAAATATTTACATGGTTAGTCTTGGACTGCCGGAATAGATTCGAAGTAATTTTTACTGGTCGTGTATAATAACATGAGATTGTATTTACAAATTGTATTTCTTAAGATTCACTCCAAATCTGATGATATTTTACATGTACAGTAAAATTGTATTGTCTATATTAATGATGTGCTATCAAATAAAAAGTTTTTAGAAACAAATAAAAACGTCCATGATATTTTGTAATTGTAATCGGATAAAGCGTATTACTATTTCAACAAGATGATATTTTAATATAACCGAAAGACCTTATGATTTAGATACATATTTTTATTAAAAAATATAGAATCCTAGACTAGGTACTAGATGGTTTATTTAAAATAACGATCATTAACGAGTTGTATTATAAAAAAAAATAACAAATTAATAAATTTAAATTTATTCTGTAGTCTATGAATAGAATCCGTTCCAGCAAGCCCATAGACAATTAATCTAATCATATTGCAGTATCATAAGTCAAAGTGTCAAAATTTATTACAAATATTATAATTATGAAAAATATAATCTATGTGAACAGCTAAGTATACGATAGCTATCATATGAAAATATATTTACTTATACTATTATTGTATAGATACAATACTGAGAATGGAAAATCTAAATTAAAATGGAAGCGAAATAAATATAACTTAGCTAATTTATACTGTAATACTTAATATTTACGGTTCATATTTGTTTGAGCCTCATTGGCTAGGCAATTTTTAATTGCCTTCGTCTTGTTCGAAGATATTTTATTAATGAAAGTTTTCATTAGTATTTTCTAGTGTTTGATTTTACGCGAGTATTATACATTTAGAAATTAAAGACTTTTTAACGGATTTTAAACGCGATTTATGACTACGTCACGGTCATGTCTCCCCGTGACCACGCTCGCTGTAAAGTGTTCGAAGCGTCGGGAAAATAATATAATGAATAAATCGCGTTTAAAATCCGTTAAAAAGTCTTTAATTTCTAAAAGTTTTCATTAATTGAATATTAAAAATCAGCTTTAATAATTTATGATATAATTGTATGCGTGAAATGTCATCTTGACAGTTCATATCATAAAAAGTTTTTTTTGTGATGATATTCACATTGTAGTAATAATTTTTGATACAATTGAAATAATGTTCTTTATTAAAAAAAAAAAAAACAGTCATCACAGGAATCAATATTAATGTGTCCTTATTAGATAAAGGAAATAATCTGAATTATTATGAAAATCAAGTAACGTTATGATAATATTCTAATGTCAAAAACATGTATTATAGTTAATTTAACTTATTTTACACACCGATATTTCTAACTTAATTTTTATAAGATTTCAACAAGTTAATTTCAAAATAGATCAGTTTATTTCCTAATATCTAATAATATCTTATATTGTAGCTTCAGGTATTTATTTAAGTATTATAAAGTTGAAAATGTATACATATTTGTACTTTATTTATATTTATCGTAAAAGGTCCGTATGACATATAAACAACTTTTTTATAAAAAAAAAAAAAATATTTTTCTGTAAAAATCCAGGTTATATCTACAACAAAAAGCATTAAAAAATCGGAAGTTTGATCAAAAATAATACAAATCCATAATCGATATTGATTTTAAAGTATACAATAATAATAATCATACAAACAAACAACATAACAATTGAAATCTCGTAATTGCAAAATTTGTTCAAAATCTGTGTAAGAATCGATTTCCTTTACAATTTTACTTTATAAGGAATCGAACCCAGACCTTATTTATATTTATTTTAATCATTATACCATTTTTTTCATTTTACAGGTATTTTTTTCTTTTAAACTCATTAAGTATTTGAACTTTTTAAAACGCAATAAACTCACAAATTCAATGTAATACTACAATAATTCCAAAAAGATTCATTTATTAAAAATAAATTTTACAATCGTATTACAATCCAAACTATACAATATTCAACAATTGCAAATGATCGATTTTAAATTTTCTACATATAAAAATATTTCTTCAAATTCACTAAATACATTTAACAAGGAATTCTAGACGAATTTATATTTAAAGGTACCATTTTTATTCATAAGTTTTAAAATTGATTTTCAGTCACATATCAAAAACTTTGAAGTTTTCATCCATTTTTATGTATGAGAACATTAAGACCCGCTATAAAGAAGCAATAACCAATGTTTAAAAACCAATTTAATATGTAAAAAAAAAAACTGCCAATACTATAAGAAAATCATTATAAAACAGCAGATTAAACTAAGATTAAACTTATTAAACAGCAGTTTATTTATAAACATTGGTTACTTTTACAGTATTTTATATACAAATGGTCATTAAAATTGACAAACAAACAAAAAACTGAAGCACCACTAATGCTTTTTAGTCACAATCAGTATAATCGTATAATCCGTGTCAATAATTATGACATATTTAAATAATTCGTGCTGATAATAATGGCACATTGAAAATTATCTGCACCTAGGATAACGGCACATTCAATAATTTGTGCCAAACAATTGTGGCAACATTGATATAATCCGTGCTAAAGTCCGGACGCGAACTAGGAAGAATTTCGTACATTAACCTGTTATTACCTGTCACTGTCTCTCCCGCGTAAATATAATGTGTCTTGCTCGCTTAGATGCAATGACCGCCGTCCTCAGGGATTGTACACCTTTAACCTGAGAGCGTAAGGTTTGTTCTTGATTTCATGTGGTTTTTTTTATTGACCTTGAGTCACGACAAAACGTATCGTATAATATATCGTGGTTATTGAAAAAATTTAAATGTAACTAATAAGTATTGTAAATGAATAAAGGACATTTAATTAATAAGTTAGTAAAAAACATTTTCTCCTCTAAATATTTCATGTAAACTGCACTTCATTCAAAAATGTTTGTGACCACTGTCAGTAGGTAAAGAGGTCATTGTACGAAATTCTTCCTGCTCCGCGACCGGACTTTAGTAATAATGGCACATTGATATAATCCGTGCCAACAATAATGGCATATTCGTATAATCCTTGACAATCCCTGCCGATAACAATGGCATCGTATAACCTGTACCAATAGTGATGGTACATTAAAATTCACTTCCAAAATCTTTGCAAGTCCATCCAATATTCACATTAAAATTCACATGGAAAACCTTTGAATCCATTTTTTCACTTGTCTAGTAAGACTTAGTCCAGTCAATGTTCGTATTTTCACTAGAAACTTAACATTTATTAGTTTTAGTGCCAAATTCGTGCAATATATCGCACGCCATTTCTAGATCATTCCGCGTAATGCCCAGCGCCCTGACGACTATGTCTTTGGGATAACCTTCGTCGACTAGACGAGCAATGTAGTCGAGATTTATGTTCTCGTAGGAAACGTTGTCGTTGTATTTTCTACCGTGTTTATCGTGGGTTAGAGGGTTGATTCTTTTTGCTGTAAAATAAAAAAAAAATATATTAGGGAGATTATAATGAATTTAATTTTAATGTGAAACAGTCAAGAAAGAATTATTTTAATTATATCCATCAAAGGGGTAAGATTAAATTCCAATAAAAATTACAATCAAGCATACTGTTTTGAAATTTGCTTTGTGTCAAAAACATTTGAACTCAAAAAAGGTGGATCAATCCAATTCTCACTAATTAAATTAGGCAATTAATGGAAAAAAAAATCTACAGTTAATATGTTTACAAGTGAACAACATTATAAAAAAAATTCAACAAACAACTTTCCCATTTAAATATTGTAGAAAACGATTTTTTCTAGATTTTTTTTATAAATATAAATAAAAAAAATGCACAAACCTTCCTTCTCATTGCCCACATTTTCATAGGAGGGATCTTTAACATCCTCCGAGGGGAACTTGGGCATAGTTGTCGACTTTGTTGGTTGATGGTCGATACTTGTTGTGGTCGGTAATGAGCGTTGTCTTGGAGGTGCTCTAGTTTCACGGTCCCGGTCGAAACTTACTTGTATTCGGTCTGGAGGATTAAATTTAAAAACTTAAGGAATGTAGAAAAAGTAATAAAATTACATAATATGTAATATATTATATTGATTTTGCGTTCTGCTCTTTCTATTTATCTGTGTTCTGTTCAGCCTTTTACCTATCATAAAGAGCTTATTATGTAATTTATAAACGAAATGATATAATGCCGCATTTTTTATACTGCACTTATTACACAAAATGATTCAATTGTCAACATTATAGTATGTATTCTGAACGGTTATATTAATATAAAAATATTGTTTTTCATTATTTATCAGTCCTGAGCCATTCCGAAATTAGAGACAAGAAGAAACTTTAAAACGCAATTAATGTACAATCACGCTCAGTAATTTTCAATCAATATCGTGAATCAAGCTTTCTGTAAAACAATGCATAAATTATAAAAACATGAGAAATAAGTACTTACGTAGGTGTATGTGCGTACGTGCGTGTGTATGTGTGTGCACTGTGCATGTGTATTTGCGTAAGTGTGTGTGTGTGTGTGTGTGTGTGTGTGTATTTATTTTTATTTAATGAGGGGAAAAATACTGTCCATTATCTTCAGGTCTGGATTTGTGTTTGGGTGTTCTGTTTTTATTTGTGTGCGTATGTATATTTTGTGCGTATTTTTGAACACTTACCCGGTTTATCCGGTCGTTCCGGCGGTCTAAACTCCGGGTGCCGTTCCAACACTCTATTCTCAGAGTTGGACCGTTCCGATCTATCCCTATTGTCCAACCGATTGTCGAGTCTATCGTGTATGTATGTTTGTCTGTCTGTTTGTTCTATTGGAGGGGCTGGTAGCGGTCGACTGTTCGATTGGGGCGTGCAAGCACGTCGAGGTTTTTCGAACGCTCTTGGGTCTGGGGGTATCTGTGAAATAATGTTTTTGGTTAATTGGCGGTATAATCGACAAGATTTTTGATGTTAATTGGCCAATTAATAAATTTTCTAATACATAATTGAAGCGACATCTTAGGTTTATCATCAACGGGAAACGAGAGATCTAATATTTCTATAAGCAAAAATGACAAATCGAAAAAGATCGTATTTTTGTAATGAATAACTTACAAATAACGCTTATCTTAATATATATAAATCTCGTGTCACAATGTTTGTCCTCAATGGACTCCTAAACCACTTAACCGATTATAATAAAATTCGCACACCATGACGTGCAGTTCTATCCAACTTGAGAGATAGGATAGTTTAAACATGTAGGTACCACGGGCGAAGCCGGGGCGGACCACTAGTATTAATATGTATAGCAAATAGAAATTTCTTTACACATTTCTGAATACAAGTTATAGTGTTTAATAATATAAGCAAATTATTTTGCATCATAAATTTACGTGATAAGGATTATAATTGAAAATTTATTTTATAAATAAATAAATGTTATTACCACTTCATGTCTCGTATCAATGATGCCTGTAATAGTTTCTGTAGATCCTGTGATGACGGATGTAAGCTTGTGTCGTAAATCTGGCTCAGGTTCTAAGGAAGAACGCCTTCTGGGGTCTGGAACTGATATTTCGCTTATATTTATGTTTACAAACACATTTATTTCAATGCATTCATTGATATATTTTAAAACGATAAATAATGTTAACTAAACTTGTTCGCAATTTAGATCGCTTTGAAAACACATAAGTAACACAGCTAATATTATGTGGTTAGAACATTGAAATAACTTTATGTACTTGCATCGCACATAACCTGTACACCTTTTTCGTATGCTTAGGTACTACATGGAACTTTCGTACCCGGTAGAGTCAATAGAACACTACTTGAGATAGAGCTGTAGAGCAATATAGTTAACTTACTTATACAGGGTGTCCCACTGTTGGTATACTAAGCTCAAAGGAGGTTATAGTTTTGCATACGCTGAGTACACAAAAAATACTTATAAAATTCCAGACGCATTTTTTTCAAATAGATGAATTCTTAAAACTCTATGTGTACACCTATAACAAGCAACCCGCCCAACTTTGCCACTAGCATGTGAGCTATCGTTTAAGATTATGTTTTCATAGACAAAATGCTCACATTAGAGAAGCGGTATATATACCGGTTGCGCGAAGCTAGAGAAGAAAACATGGAATTTCAGAAAAAATTTAGCAAAAAATTTTTGACGTAATTTTGTTGTTTAAGTATTTTTTACGTGATCAGTGTATGCAAAACAACAAGACCCTTCGCGCTTAGTATACCAATAGTGGGACACCCTGTAGAGCTAGCAGCGGCTATATCCTGCACGCTAGAGGCCGCTACAATTGTTACAGCGGGCGACAGACTCTTATACCTAGTGGAGGCACAACTTGT
>CAJQZM010041508.1:0-20294 GCA_907164665.1 Colias nastes | reverse complement strand
CAGGTGAGAGACACTCTTTTACGGTCTGGTAGAGTCTATAGTAGAGTTACTTACTTATAGAGCTAGCGGCTGCTATATCCTGCACGCTAGAGGCCGCTACAATAGTTTCAGCCGGGGAAAGACTCTTTCGTGGCGGTAGAGGCGGGGCTCTTAACTCTCCATATGCATTTTCAGTAGGAGCTGCCGCTTTACGAGTTGCTCTAGGTGAATGTCTTGGGGAAGCTCCGGCTGATCTAACTCCGGGTCGAAGTGCGTCTATTGTTGATGTTGCTGCGTTAAATTCAGCCCAATCCTAGTGGGAATAGGGTTGATTATGATTTGGTTGTATCGAAGATTAAAGATGCATTGCAATTATAAATGGAAGGATTAAAATTTGGTTGTATCATTATACTATTTGTTTATTTGTATTTCACGTATTTTTGAATCGATGTATTTAACGTTAAAGTGAACGTAGTATCGTCACAGATTACTTAATAATGTTATAACGTGAATGGTCTTGACAACATGGGATATCTTTTGTGTTTAAATTATTGATTTGTATGATAGAAATAGCAGTTTGCTTTTCACTAGTAATATGTATGTGTAAGTATCTCTTCGTATGATAATAAAAACGGTTAGATTATAATCTGACTCACGAGGATGCAAACTAAAGGTGTTAATTTTTTTGTAACATGGATATAACTTCGTGACAACTTTATGTAACAGACTACTAGTGAAATAATTAATGAGTTGAAACAGACAGACAAATTAAATAGTAAGCAAAGCGCCGGCAAAAACGGCATACTTTATAAACGCAATATACATTTTTATATAATTTCGTTTACATTTGATAAAATCGTCAGCTTTATAAAATCATTTAAATATTTGAAAATAAATATACTAGTTTAATTTAAGAATATAAAATTATATTTGTTAGCTTTTTAGGTGATAAAAAAATTCATTCATCAGTTCCAAATAACACTTTGATAATATTTCTAAATGTATGCGAAACGCAAAATAATATAAAATATCGTTGGATAATAAAAAATAGAAACTAAAAATAGCAAAGGAAACAAAAACAAAAGCCACATATCACCCAAGCGTATATTGTCAACATTCAATTACACTTAAATAATAAATAATCGAAAAAAAATCATATAAAAAATAAAAATAATACGAGTAACTTAAACTTAAGTCTAGAAAACTTAATAATACCCACACTGGGATAAATAATTACGCCATTTTTTCTTCAGAAAAGGAAGGTACTGACAAATGTTTTGTCCCTTTCTTTCTATGTCAAATTGTATGTGAGTGAAAGAGACAAACATATTAACGAAATGAGTTCATAATATTACGTACAAACAATAATTAGGTACTTTGAGAATTTTTGTGAACCTAGAAAAATCTAGGATTTATGTCAACTACGTTAATAATGAGAAGTAAAATAATCTTTTGTATACATATTGTTCGAAAAGAGTATTTGACGAAAATATTTAATTCAAATTTTCCAAGAATTGATGTTTTAAATAAAATACTATAGTTCATAACTTTATAATATCTTTGTCGTTTCATCAGGATATTGCATTAAAATCAAAATTCCTTTACTTTTGCATAAAATAAAAACATACTAACCTATCATTTAAACTAGATTTACACAATATTCAAAACTGCATTGAAAATAATATTCACTTAGCGTCTACAAAATATACAATAAACTGAAAAAACTACATAATCCATTTAAGTACGTTTATTTAATTTAAAATAAATTAAAACAGCTGCGCAATATATTTCCGAATATTTTCTAATTTCTCCGATTTAATACTTTTCCGATAAAAAATAATAAAAAAATACAAGTAAATTTTATAAAAATTCACGCATCAAATGAACACTAAACGACTAAGCTAATACAACACAAAATGCATGAAAACAAAAATATAATGATTAACGTAAAAATAAATCGACACAAGTATGTACACAACAATTTCGAAGGGGCTAGCCATATCCATTCGCAATACGATAGAATCCAAAACTCGGTATCTATAAGAGCGAAATATAAAATAATTTTATTATGAAGATAGTTGGGATTTGTATAGTATCATTTATGTTAAATGTTTTGATCAATAACAAAAAAGAGCGTGGGTGCCGAGCACACGTGTCAGAAGTGAAACTGCTTTGGCAAGATTCAAAGATACTAAAATAGTCGCTTTTCTTATCATATTTCACTTTTATAAATACCTGGTTAATAAAGCGAACATAGCGACATCACATGCAGAACAAACATTCCTATATCAAACGTTCCCATGCTTAAATTATTTAACTGAAAGTTAACACCGAAAGGTCAACCATTTAATGTTTTTAATTCATTTAAATTTCAAAGTATTAAATATTTATAAATATTTTTTGACGTGACAACGTCTTATAATTCGATAGAGCCGGCTGCACGCACGAAAAAACATGACTCATGCGGCGTTACCTCGCTCTGAGGCGTTCCATGTAAGGCTTGAAGTGCAAGCGAGAGCGCAGAACGAGCGATAAAGAAGCACAATCGGCCTTAAGACGTTGTCACGTTCAACTATCGTCAGTAAACCGACTTTACAGACAACCAATTTTTTTAGTTTACTAAATGCAAAATCAAAGTTGTAAATTAGACATTTTTAAACGCAAATTTTTAAGTAAGAACTGTAATAAAAATACAATTTATTTGAGTATAATTATTAATCTCCTACAATTTAGTTTTGCAAAAATCAAATAAAAATATACTTCACTACAATATTTTCTATTCAATATTTCATAAATGAACGTACGATATATTACATGCAACATTCCATATAAAAGCGAATGGATGTGTCGAGTCCCTGTTATTATTTTAACTGATAAATGCAATCAATAAATTATACATATTCGTATAGTTAGTTAATTTAATTAAACTAAATGTTGTTATGTTGTTTGATTTGTTCAAATTATACTAATCTTAAGTATATTTAGAATAATAATTATTTGTGTAAAACTATAGAAAAGTCACTGGAAAAAAAACTTAATTTATGAAAATTATTTTAACGAATTTGTTTCTCTTAAAGTATTTAATACTAAAAAACTATAAGCAACAATCTATAGTAATATGATAAATAATGAAATGTCATAATTTAAACTGATATTTATCAATAAATTGTAATTTTAAAAAAATCATTTAGGTATTCAATTTTATTTAAATTTGATTAATATTGAATTAAAAAAATATGTTTTAATACAATATGTTAAGTAAAAACGTGAGTCGAATATAATGCGTCATGGGTATGAAATATGAAATAAGTAATTATAATAAAAAAAAACAAGGCGGACACAAACTTATTACATATAGAATAAAACGAAAAACAAACAAGCAAACAAATCAAACAACAGGACAAACGGATGGAATGTATATTATTACTGCGTGAAAAGAATGGCTAGATCTATTTATTTTAAAACACTTTTAGATAATTAATTTCTTTTATCAATACATACAAGGGAATTAGTCAAATTCATTACTATAAATTAAAGAAAATATTTTTTTTTTGTATCAATAAAATTTAGGATATGTTCGAATTCCGCCTCGTGATCGATTTTTACTCAAAAAAAATCTCATTTATAAATGAGATTTTTTTGCTTTATAAAGCATTTGAATAAAACTAAACATTAAATTTGAAAACTCCTTAATAACAAGACACTAATCTAAAAATTTGTAGTAAAAACCTTCATAAAAAAAACATCAAACCAAACTTTACTCTAAAAGATTCGTTTTCTATACTAATATTATAAAGAGGAAAGGTTTGTATGTATGTATGTATGGTTTTCACGCATAAACTACTTGACCGATTTTGATGAAATTCGGCACAGACAATCTTTAGACCCTGAGAAAGAACATAGGCTTTTATTGCGAAATATATACCACGGGCGAAGCCGGGGCGGACCGCTAGTATATTATAAATTCACAATACATTGCTCGCTACATATGAAAAAATATTTCCAAACAAAAAATCTAGCCATTCCCACCACGCAATGTACAACGCAACACAAAATGCAATCGATATCCAAAACGTAAACACGTGCAAATCTAAGCATGCGGCGATTTCCTTTCACGCTTCTGCAAAACAAAATTGTTTATTAATAGATACATAAATAACAAAAAACAGGCAATGAAAAAAAAGAGCGTGTGTGCTGAACACACGTGTCAGAAGTGAAACTTCTTTGGCAAGATTCCTAAACACCAAAATCATCGCCTTACTCCATGACGTGACGGTATTGCTATGACGCGACCTTGCAATTTTACTATCAACGCGCCTAAAGAAGTTTCACTTAAATAACAAAAACAGGCAATGAAACAACATTCAATCATGCTAGAAGTAATAAATGTGAAACAGGAAAAATACATGCAAATATGAAGTTGTTGTATTGAACTTTAATTCAATTATTTACTAAAAATATTAATTAAAAAATGTAAAACACGATTTATCCATATTTTTGTCAATGCTATATTATAATATGCCTCTTTAACAAAATGTTTTGAAAAATGTCTAGATTACGTTTTAATAATTACTTATAATCAACTACCAGAAAAGAGAGTATTGTTTTCACTATATTTATTCCTATATTGCCGAAAATGTGTTTTTACCATTACATTACTGTATACCTAGTTTATAAATAGATAAAACAAGGTTTATTTGCGACCTTTCTTTCTTCCTTTTTTATATTACTAACTTTTACTATTATTAACTTATATCCAGGCAGAAAATCCCCCAAAATACATTATTTAACTTTCCAATTTACCACGAATCAAATCCCCTACTATCCATACTAGTAAAAAAATAAAAAAAATACATATTAATTTAAATAATAAACATAATACATTACCTCAGCATCATCAATGTCGTCAGTCAGTCCGTTGAACGTTGTATTCCTAGTCGACCATCCGTTTGCGTTGCTCGCTATTGTCACTTCTGAATCTGAAATTTATTTAAATAATATGTATTTAATAAAAGACGTGTGGCACTCGGGGACTGCCGCGGTAAAACTATTGCATGCTATGCCTTCAAGCCACACCTCCGCCCGTCGGAGTGGGGAGCGTGAGGTTTTTTCGTTACGGAATTTCTCGATTCGGTCCCCGCGCTCAAGGCCCGCGATAGAAGCTATGCAATAGCTTAAAAAAATGTGAAGTCCCATGTCCCCAAGTGGGGTAAGGGGCAGATGCATTATACATCTGTTTCACTGATCGATTTTCTTTAGGGATAAGTAGGTGATCAGCCTTCTGTGTCCTGCCAGACCGAGACATATTTTTTATTTCTTCGTCTCCACCGGGAATCGAACCCAGCACCCCTCGGTTCTACGCACACGCGTCAATCACTGTACCAAGGAGGCGGTCATGTATTTTAAAGATGAATCGAAAAAATAACATAATAACATTGATAAACTTTTAAATAGCCATCTAGTTTTAAATTAATAAGTTTCAACATTCCTGAAGATCTTAAATTAGGAGATTAAATTTTAATTTTATTTAATTTATATAGACACTAGCTGTGCCCCGCGGTTTTACCCGCATTGCTCCGCTCCTAATGGTTTTAGCGTGATGATATTATATAGCCTATAATATGTTGACCAATCTAATGTGATGAATCGCAAAATGTATTGCTAAGCGCAAATCTCTAGAACAGCTGAACAGATCTTGTTAATTCGTTTTTTTTTTTTATATTATTAACCAAAAATATCAAATTCAAACGGTAATGTATCACGGGCGAAGCCGGGGCGGAAAGTAATCACTACATAGTATAAAACAAAGTCGCTTTCTCTGTCCCTTTGTATGCTTAAATCTTTAAAACTACGCAACGGATTTTGATGCGGTTTTTTTTTAATAGATAGAGTGATTCAAAAGGAAGGTTAAAGTATATAATTTATTAGTTTTTAGACAAAGCGGGCGAAGCCGGGGCGGAAAGTAATATTATTAAAAACTACTAACTAGATCCATTGCACCCCGATGATCCAGACGATCCCGACGAGTTCGAAGACACCGGCCTAACTGCTGTCTTTGTGTTCGCCATTCTGGAAAACATGTTATTAATTATTTTAGAAACGATAATTATTTTAAATAGCTCAAACAACAATAGGTGACTATAGATTTGTTAAGGCAGTAAAAAAGGAAAAAAGAAGAGTTCTCTAATGATAAGATAATTTTTCAAGTCGATGGAGAAGTTTAATTTTCAATCAAATATATCTAAGAGAACATATTATGATTCTATTTTTGAAGTGAAAACTTCTTTAGCGGCGTTGGGTATAAAATCTTAAACTCGCGTCAGGACACGTGGCCTGATCGAAAAAGCGTAAGACGGATTTTTTTTTTAGCCCTTATATTCCATGCGTAAGACGGATACCATTCCAAAATATCAAACATGCTGAACGTTAATAATCAAGTTTTCACTTCTGCCGGCACTCCCGGAGTGCAACCCGTCTTTTTTTTATTGGATATTCACTTTAATAGCATTCAAATGCTTTATAAATGAGCTATTATCGCACTGGCAAGGCGAAAGAAGGGGGTTTAAATCCCGCCTCGTGATAGATTTATCACTTTCATTTAAAGTCTCATTTTTTAAGTGAAACTTCTTTAGGCGCGTTGAGTGTATTATTTCAAAGTCACGCCATGGTAATGCCATCACGTCATGAAATAAGGCGACGATTTTGGTATCATTGAATCTTGCCAAGTACTTTCACTTCTGACACGTGTGCTCGGCACACACGCTCTTTTTTCGTTTTAATTTGTTTTAACGTAGAATATATCTCGGATATCAGATTTTTTTTGTATTTCTTATTATTTTTTTATTTAATATACTCACTTAACATCAGAAGTGGTGTTCGGCGGTCGAGGCGGTACAAAAGCGTCTACGACCACCTGCTCTGTGCCTTTTATTTCAGCACGGCAGAAGGGACAACCTTGGCCTTCGGAATCCTGTAAATATGCGATTTTTTATGTTCAAACTGTGATAGCTAATTCATATTAAAGATACAATAATTTAGATATTTTTATTGAAAGTACAACAAATTATTTAATAATAAAAGATAACAACATACTGTGTGATCCAACTGAGAATAGGATATCACTTTAAGTCAAAGTCTAAGACCTTTTTAAGTCAAATTTCAATTGAAAAACATTAATTAATTTTTCCTTACATAAATAAAATGCAAAAAAATATCCTAATCCTTAATTACACCTATTTTTGAAATGACATTTGCCCCAACGTTTAACAACAATCCAATACTTAGATGAATCACATAATATAACATTTTTAGACCACAAAAAACCACAAAAAATCATAAAAAATCACAAAAAATAACTCACAATCTGCCAAGCGGTAAGGCAGGGGGTGCACAACAAGTGTCCGCACGGCTCTATGCGAATGTCCTTGTCGTTTTCCGCACATATCTTGCACAGTTGGAATGTGCTGCCTGAAATGGGAAAAACAAATTTTTAAAACATTTTTTTTTAACAAAAATATACATTTGCATGTTCCTTAAGGATCCCATAGCTAAAGTTCTTGCTTTGATATGGAACAATATCGAAAAGTAGGACGAAATATAGGTATTATAACAAAAATAGGAACTGCAGTAAACATGTATCATCATTAGCATTTATTTAATTAACAATGTCTAATTTTTAGAATACACGTAGGCCGTAGGAATCTCAACAATCTAATTTCTATTAAGTACAAAAAAAGCAAACAAACATTACCTAAAAATTCTAATAAACTTTCAAAAACAGTTGACTATAACATCAAATTTATTAAAAGAATACATTCAATTACGAGGCAATATACCAAACACGCGTCCTCCTACTTAAAATATTCAACATATGTTAAATAAACAACATTATCACTAACAACAACAACACTAATACTAACAACAACAACACAAACACTAACAACACAAACAACATACCCATCTCGCAGTACAACTCGTACTGCTCTTGCGTCACTGTGATGTGATCTTCCGCGGGCGAAATTATCGCGCTGCTCAAATCTGGATTAGCGTCACGACCGTCCGGGTATAGGTAGCTGAAAATACATATTTAGGATATATTATAAACACATTAACAACATTTAAATGTAAACTACAGGAATATATTTATATTCATGTAGTTTACATTTAAATTTTAATAAAATTTACATTTGTAAATCATAACGAGAACAATAATATAATAATATGTAGTCTCATATCATCGAACATGCCCATTTCCTTAGAATGAAACGAAAACATATAGCTATATTAAAGTAGATTTAAATATATATGTAGAGTAAAACTGAAATCACCTGTACGTTTGTACGGCCAATGATTTTCACATGCGAGTTTCACTTTTTATAATATGGACAATTAGGTGATCCGCCTTCTGTACATTTCCAGAGAGGTAAGTTTAATTCGCTATTAAAAACCTAAAGAACTTTAACCTATACATCAATGCCGATCGTCCATTGGCCGTGTTAGTGCACGATAATATTCTAACAACAAATAAATAAACAACAACACTCACAACCCCTCTCTATAGCCGTCCAACAGCGCTTGCACGAGACTCTTGTTCTGCGGTATCGTCTGCAATATCTCACCGTCGACCGTCACGTAGCCGATCGCCCATTGGCCGAGCCGCGTGCAAGATAATCTGTAATACATAAATTAACAAATATATACGGAGGTAATTTTAACACAATATGAAAATATGTAATAGAATGTTGCCTTTGAGCATTGGCTTGTATCTGTCGCAGGCAAATTGTATAATCTCGCCGTCTACAAACGCGCGGCATTTTGTAATATGCTGTATATTTAGTAGTATTATTTAGTTCCTGGTTGATAAGAAATATTCATATTTTTTAGCTAACAAGGTAAGTCTGGACAAACTATCATGAATGTGAATTTTTTTTTTAATTAATTGACACTATTTTCAGGAGTGATATGTGCTCGTAAATCACCCTAATATCTAGTCAACCCATGCACCACGTGTACATTACAGGTACGACATTATATGATAATAAAAACAACCAATTCATATAAAGACATCGACATTGAACTATACTGAACCGCGAAGACCATTATAGTACAATAATTAAATACGCTTGATAACCCCTACGGTCATGCAAAACATCCAAAATCCGTGCGACTAGTTCATAATCGTGCGCGAACGAACATAGTCGTAACATGGTTAAGAAATATTTAATTCTATTCTGCCTTTTCGTGCTGGCAAATGGCAAAATAAGTATAGACATAGAAACAGGCACGAACGCAGACGACGTCAGAGTTAACTACACGGGATACGACATTCACATTATAACCGATCCAGAAATCACTTTATTCCGAATCAACCAGAAACAATTGAAGGAAGCGGTGCGCAGATTCTACAAGGTTCGACCACAGAATGTTTACTTAAAAAGTCCAACACCCTGGAACGATTTGTACAAAACGAACAACTGGGAACAAGTGAAGAGGATATTAACAGTGAAATCAGCTACGTTGAAGGAAAACACTAAACAAACGACGATCGTACTGTCGCAGGACTTCGAAAATCTGTCAAACGTGACCATCAAAGTGAACACAGCTTTAAGCCAGAGTGTCGAAAACACAATTTCCACAACTTGGTCGACGAGTAATGAGTTGACCGTGTCTCAGGAGTTTGACTACGACATTAAAGTGATTTTTGGAAAGGTGGCTGGTACCACTGCGTGCTCTTGGACATCTACTTGGGGTAAAGATGAAGAGAAGTCAGAAACTCAAACTATCGGTGCTACAAGTTCCGTGGAAACCGAACTGAAGCCTGGACAATCTGCCACTGCGGTGCTATCAGGTAGCAAACGGGAATTGGAAGTAGAAATCGTGTATTCAGCTACGCTAAGGGGAAACGTCGCTATAAACTTTAAGAAACCCTTCAAGAGCCACCATTTTTATGGACCGTCTATTAACAGTGTTCTTGATAAAGCTGGCTTACCAACCGAATTTAATGTAGTTGAAAACATTAAGATTGGCGTCTTTATAGATCACTCGTTAAAAGTATTTGATAAAACAACTGGTCAGCCTTTGTGAAGTAATAAATAGCTTATTTTTTAATGACGCCTTATAATTTAACATTGAACACATTATTTTATTTAGCATTTAATTATTATCAGGGTCCTATCGCGTGTGCTCGTTACAAAATTATTTAATATATAATCAAACAGTGAATGATATAAAATATAATATATACAGATAAGAAACACAGTGTTTAAATAATTAGACTTTGGTTTTCTCTGTGAGCTCTAAATAACTTCAATGTATATCTCTTGCAAAAACTCTCAAAATATATGGTGGTTTATCACTACATACCTAGTATAAAACAAAGTAGCTTTCTCTTTTCCTATGGTCCTTTGTATGCTTAAATCTTTAAAACTACACAACAGATTTTGATGCGATTTTTTTTAATAGATAGTGATTCAAGGGGAAGGTATACCTTCAACATAAGAAACTATATATAGTTTCTTATGTTTTAGACAAAAACGGGCGAAGCCGCGGGGGGAAAGCTAGTAAATAATATAAAATTTCATGATCAATAATATTTTCAAGTTATTGTACACAACTAAGTAAAGATTCACTTAATTAACTTCCCTTTGAACACCAATTAGGACGAATATAAATGAATGAATCAATCCACCGGTAAAAAAGGACAAAGAATAAATCTTTTTACGGGAAAAGTTAATTCAATGTTTTATATAAAAGTTATAAATAGAATGTTCTTGTTTAACATAAAATGATACTGCCAATTTTATGATATAAAAGAAGAACATTAAGAATTCCATAAAATTAATTCTAATTAGTCCTTATTGAAGAATTTAATTATCTGTGGAGCGAATTCTATTTTACTACGCTTCTATATCTGTTTCAGTTAAAAATAACATTTAAATGGTATTTATAGTTTGAAATACTGCAATATATTTAAACTTTACTCAATTTAAGTCGTAAGTTAACAGTCGTAAAATACATTGCAATCTAAACGTTAATAAATATACACATTGTTTTATTTACAAACTATCTTGCCACCCGCGTTGTCTAAAACTTAACAAATTATGTACTAAACCTTCGTCGAGAACCAAGCTATCCACTGACGAAAACAGAATGAAAATCATGGCAATTGTTTTGTAGTTTATCACGAACAAACAGTCAGACAGACAAGGTAGAAGACTTTGAACAAGCTTCCATTACCATCGGTTACATTTACGAGTAGTAATTTACCGATTGATTTATATTGCTTTGGCCTGTTATGTCTCAATACTGGCCAAAACCTTCCCAAGGCGATTGCATTAATTTACTAACTTAAGTATAATACTATTTCCAATAATAACTATACAAACAAACATACCTAAACACATAACTGCCAGCCTTGTGTATATACTTCTGTAGGCGCGCCTTTACTTCATCATAGGTGAGAAATGCTACGTATCCCGGATGGGTAACGGCGAGCAGCTGCCAATTCCTTAGGAGCGTACTCCAGGGTTGGAATAGTCTGGAAAATTGAGTTTAAATTTAAGAAAAAGAATAATATATAGTAGAGCCATTTTAATAGGCAACATTTGACAGTTCAACAAAGTTCAACAACGTAACCTAGTAACGACGACATAGAATAACATGATATTTCGTTATGTTAGAACTGCACATTTTAGGATTTGATTTTACTGATAAACCATTCTCAACATAATAACAATTTCTGGTTTAAAGAACTGACGTCGCTACAATTTTGTGTCAATAAACCTTTTTTCTTTTTAAATACCAGAGACGTTACTCTAAAAATCGAAATCTGACATCTAGAGTCGAATGCATTGATTACTTGGGAATAAAAATCATCATAAATTATTGACATGTGTTTCAAGTTCGATTGACAAATGTTTCAAGTCCGTATCGATTAATTCACTGTAATCGATGTTTTTAAGCAGGTTACCACCCTATAAAGATAAAATTGATAGACGTCAAATGTTGCCTATTAAATTGGCTCTATTAATAAAAGTGGATACATAAAGAATGATGATGAAATGTAAAATTGTTCAATGTCGTATCAAAGGTTCCTGTCTGCTGTTAACGGTATTACCTAGACACTGTTTTCGGCATAAAATTATAATCAACGTAAATTTTGTTATTTTGTTATTACTAGTAGTAGTCTGGTAAGTGCAGGACGTATGGAAACCACAAATTTCCTGAGCTGTATAACTGTTCAGTGTATACACATTACTATCTATATTCTATAGTGATATATTTGAATATGTTAAGTTTAATTGTTATTTTTATATCTTTGTAAGTATGTAAAAAAGTGTTAGTAAAACAACTAAAGAGCGACTGAACAGATTTTAAAGACTTTTGGTTCGTTGAATTTGTCTCTACTTCGATAAAGATTAGCTAGATTAGAAGTTAATAGCTGTTTGATAAAAAAAATTGGTTGTCTGTAAAGTCGGTTTACTGACAATAGTTGAACGTGACAACGTCCGATTATGCTTCTTTGTCGCTCGTTCCGCGCTCTCGCTCACACTTCAAGCCTTACATGGAACGCCTCATAGCGAGGTAACGCCGCATGAGTCATGTTTTTTCGTGCGTGCAGCCGGCTCTATCGAATTATAAGACGTTGTCACGTCAAAAAAAAAAGACGTGTGGCACTCGGGGACTGCCGCGGTAAAGCTATTGCATAGCATGCCTTCAAGCCACACCTCCGTGTCCGTCGGAGTGGGGAGCGTGAGGTTTTTTCGTTACGGAATTTCTGGATTCGGTCCCCGCACTCAAGGCCCGCGATAGAAGCTATGCAATAGCTTAAAAACGTAACAAAAATGTCTAGCTGGGTGGAACAGCTATTTTATAAATGTTAAAATTAAATCTATATACCTATATGTAATTCTAGCATATACTTTATTGTAGTGTGATCAATTTTCATTAATCAAACACTATATCTGGGACACCCTGTATAACATCTTCTATATCATACAGGCTGTTCATTTTAGTTGTGTGTACTTACTTGGTAACCAATAAAATGTCTATTCCTATTACTTGGTAAACAGATCAAACAATGAATGATTAAATCGTTCAATGAATATATATATAATAGAATCCCAATGGCATTTAAGATATTGCCCATGCAATTGTTTAAACTTAAATTAAAAAAATGGCTGCAATGTGATTGCTTTTATAATATTAACGAGTTCTTTGCTTGCAAACATTAAAGATAGAAAAGGAAGATAATAATGTAAATTGTTCAAATTAATATAAAAATAGATTGTATTTAGATATAAATATTACTAAAACACATAAATATTTGTATGCCAGTTCGTTGGCGAATTGTGCGGACGTAATTCTCATAATATATTGTAAAACCTTTGTAACCACAATTCTGGCAAATAAATTTTTCATTTTTCAAATTCGAGACACCCTGTATAATATCTTCTTTATCATACAGGGTGTTCACAGTGTTCATTTTTTAGTGTATTTGATAACAAATAAAAATCTCCATTTACCTGGTAAAGACATCAAACTCGAAGTTCGATATGAAGTCGTTGCACGTGAGATCTATGGTCGTCTTGAGCGCCATCGTTTCGAGGCCCGACGATATGGGGTGCACGTTGTTCAGCTCTTCGCGGAATATCTTCCACGGCACCAGTGTACTGGAATTAAGAAAATTGCATTATATAACATGTAGGTAATAATATAATAATTATTAATTAGAGTTCGCATTATAATATTCACCGTAAAGGACGATTTTTCAAACTCATTGGTCGAATGACCTATTGGACAACCTTTTCAAAAATCTATTGCCTGACTTGAAACTTTCAGGTGAAATTGTTACAATAAATAATTTGAAGGACGAACAAGTTTAAACCAAGGGTTGAAAAATCGCCCCTAAATTATTAATTTTGTTTGATGTCGTAAACTTTCCTTTGTTTAAAACTAGATGGCGTTGTATGTTATGTTTGAATCGTTTATACAATAAACATTACGGTTGATTATTCATGTACCTACCAATTACAATAAAAATAATGCTTTTATTAATTACTAAAACTATGTATCATCAGTAAACAGACTGACGGACGATGAATTTTAATACATATCGACTAGCTAACTAAAATTAAAGATTACTTTTGAAATTACCTATAGTTCACTAGAACTTTCAAACGCATGAAGTTTTCGCGCTTTTCCAAGTTTTTCTTTCATGAGATCCTTTGAAATCGGTTCAATATTACACGCGTGTACCCCTGACCAAGGAAAATTTATTTTCTTTTTAACATGCTTTTATAAGCTTCGTCTGATGTTTGTATGTGTACCTAACCTTTACCTGTGTGAAGTTTGTATCGGACTCATTTTGACCCCACTAAACGGACAGATTTAAATCAAACTTTGTACATTTATCAAGGATAAGTGACAATTTTATAAACATAGGTAAGGCTCCGTAGCAAAACACACCTTGTATGAGGTCCTACAAGTTACTCACAAGTCACAATATACCTACTTACTACGTAACTGAGTAATTAGTAATAACCTTCTTATTGAATAACAATTACATAGTAGATTTTTTAATAATAATATCGATAAGCTATACAAAAGAATGAATAATAAAAACGGAAACGCATGTCCGGTATTAATCTGTATTATAAATTATTTTATATTGATACGTCTCGATACGATTTATTTTATCGTACACTATCTGGTATTATCGCAGAGAAAAGACCGGTGAAATATGATAAAATAAAAATGCAAAAAAACCACTTATGTCATTATACACATAGTGACGATAATAGCTTGATTTCGATCAGCTCATTATTATTAAACTTATTTAATAGATGTATAATATAATACGGTACATTAACGATAATTAAATAATGAAATGTTTATTTTCAACTTCCTTTAAGGTGGATGTTCCGACCGTCCCTCCATACATTTTTGATTACCTCTAAACACTTAACACAGACACTATTTCTTTAAAACTAATCATTTTATCACTTCTCTATAATGAAATGTGTGCGCGTTCGACCTTTTTAATCAATAATTTACAATATTTACTTAGAAAAACAACAGTAAAATACCGGAAAAATTTGACACTTCTACAGTAGTGTGCGTGACTTTTGCCAAGCGAAACACGACATAAAGCACGACATCTAGCGCATAGACTATATACTTATTACAGATCTAGCGCGTCAATGTCTAAACGAAAGGCGATGTTTAGACATTGACGCGCTAGATGTCGTGCATTCGCGTTCGTTATCTTATACATAATGAGCATAATTCTAATAAATCAAAGTTCTGTGTAAAAATTGAGTAATTTCATTTCCAATCGTTCAAAGAAAATAACAATAAAATAAAATAAAACTAATGACCTTAGAAACTATGTTTTTTTTTGTAAACAATTTATTACTCATTATTGTTCGTCCGTCGTAGGTCTGTAAACTGTATTGTACACTGAAGGTAAATGGTACTGTAGGTACTTTAGTTCGGCGTCGTCGTCCGCGTCGGCTTGATATAAAATTACATTCTTGATTTCATTGACACGCGCTATGATTTGCGCGCGGAATTTCTTGTGTTGTGAATTTATTTTTGTATGCTATGCATTTTAATTGATTCAAATTGCAATGTTTCTCTAGTATGCATTTGAGACTATATTGTAAATTGTAATAATTGATCGTGGGTATAGTAATTAATTATTCTAATAACGCAATTAGTAATATATGTATTTTCGGTGGGATTCAAAACAAAAAATTGGCCCGTGATTTTTATGAAATTTCACCACATTGCAAATCACATCAATCATAGTTCATACACATGTATGACGAAAGTGATTAGTATTGTGGCTAACATTGACTCATCAGTTCATCACTGAAACCAGTGATAAATCAGTACCTATATCATATTGTGTTTGAATATTTTTAAACAATGATATAAGTATACAATTATTATAAATCGGTAAACTATCAAAGTAATCACAAACTTGCAAACATTGGTAAAATGTCCAGTAGTTTATGAGCCTATTCATTACAATCAAACAAACAAACAAAGTTTTCCTCTTTATAATATTAGTGTAGACAAACACTATGAATACGATCACGAATGCAAATTCGGGGATTTTCTAATTATTGCTAAATAATAATTGAATTCGTTTTGAAATACTCTATAATTTTTAGTGTATAAATAGACATTTATAATGTGGTGCTCATTTTTTTTGTACTGCTAACGCTATTGTAGGTACCTATTTTCGTTGTTTTATTTCAAGTGAACACGGCCATACAATTTTGTCACGAGCCGCCTATGATTGTAGGTACTTTTGTTAGGCTCCTTCGTCGTCCGCGTCGCGTCGGCTCGAAAGTTCTTGATTTCATTGTCACGCGCTATGATTTGCGCGCGGATTTTCTTGTGTTGTGAATTTATTTTTGTATTATTATTATTTTTTATTTTTTTTTTATTTTATTGATTCAAATAAAATATTTCACTAGTATGCATTTGAGACTATATTGTATTATGTATAATTTATCGTAGGTATAGTTATTCTTATAACGCAGTTATATTTTCGGTGGGACAATTTGACCCGTGATTTTTCTGAAATATCACCACGTTGCAAATCACATCAATCATACACACGTATGACGAAAGTATAGTGGCTAACATTGACTCATCAGTTCATCACTGAAACCAGTGATAAATCAGTATATCATATTTTATTGTGTTTGAATATTTTTTAAACAACGATATATACAATATTATTATAAATCGGTAAACTACCAAAGTACTTCCGAATTTTCAGACAGACAAACAAGTAGTTTGAACACGCAGTTTTCTTATACTAGTAGCAAAAATCAAAACCATAATATTATGTTTACCTACTATATTTTACTAAAAGTCGAGTGCGTCGAAATCGTAAATAATAGGTAATATAATGTTTTTCACCTTCCTGGTTATTTTCCCATAGTAAATAGTGTTTTAGGTTTGTTGTTGTAGGTAGGAATAATAATAATTATTCTTACTTGTTGGTTATGAAATGTATATTGAAATAATTTACTTTTACAAATCATTAGTGATATTAGTTTTGAGTGAAAATGCTTGGATCAGCATAATATTATATGGTACTTCAAATACATGTTTTGATAAAAAAAACAATAGTGTAATAAAATAAAACTGCGTTTTATTGTAATCAATGTTGACAGTTAATTCCAAAATTATTGATCAATAAAATAGTTTACACCAACAAATATAACTTTTATTTTTATAACCATCGTTCATAATATAAACCGTAGCAGGTGGCGTTTTGAAGTTCTGTCTACTCATACAGAAAAATGGAAAACTTGTTTTTTTTGTAAACAATTTATTACTCATTATTGTTGTTTGGCTGTGTGTTTGGCAACTCGAAGCGTGGTCGTCCGTCGTAGGTACTTTTGTTTTGTTACTCAGGAGGATAACCTCAGACTGTAGACACTGTAGTGATGTCAAGACAAATGTGCGAAAGACTGTAAAGTCAGACGCTAATTTAGAAGACGGGCTACCCATTGGGGCTGTTGAAATTGTCTGGAGATCCTTTTGGAACTCATCCATTCTGTGGTTAAACACTTCAAACATCTGATCAATAGACTGTGTGATGGATTCCATATTAGTTTTAGTGCAGTGGCAGTGTAAATGTTGTTGTTGAGGTTATGTAAATTTAACACTTTAGTTAACTACCAAGATATAAAGAAATGAGGATAGGACACAATAACTATTGGTTGAGGTATTTATAAACTCATAATATACTTTTAAAAAAATCACGTTTTAATAAATTTCTAGAATTAAATTAGAACAGCTGATTCAAAATAGCCTAAAAAATCTTAATAATAATAATTACGCTTCACAGCAAGAAGAAATGTACCATATGTACCCGCACAAAGTCGATATTGTGTTGCCTACCGTTCGACTCAATGGCTAGGGTTGTAACTACCTTTAATAATTATTACCAAACTAATAAACCGAGTGATGCGAAATAACCATAATTCTTTTAGAGTTTGATAAAATGATCAGGCAGGTATTTTCTTTAATCCTCTGAATTCTCGGTTACTAAATTGTATCGTTGAAATTATTCTTAATCGCGTAAATTTAATAAATAATCATATGGAAAACACTTTTCATTTGTTTTTTTACTTTCACGCCCAACTACTATACAATAATTACGTTGTTTCGGTATTTTGACGAGAAAACGCAGGAAACATCCGTTGTATCATTTTAGATAGATTGTATATTTTGTATCTGTAGAATTGAAATCAAAGCTATGTATATGTTGTCTCCATTCTTTTCTTATCGGATTGTTGATCCCAATGCGAATGCGTCACTTAAATTTTATAAAAGACAATTAAGAACATCAAAAATAAAGTGATACGTAAATATTTCACAGTGCAATATATTATGTAATTAATAATAATTATATATTTATGAAAAAATAATTACATCAGATTTAATAATCGCAATTGTTTTGAATGTACATATGAATAAATGATTACATCATAATAGTAATAATCACAATTGTTTTATTTCCCATTTGTTGCAACCCTAGCAGCAGAAGTACCTACACTGGCGGCGCGGCGGCATCGTGCGACATCAAAGGCATTGCCTTACTAGGTAAGTTTATAATGATTAACTCTTTAATAATTATTTTTGACTTTACTCATTTCTTTTATTATATAATTTACGTTTTACTTTTACAGAATCCGATTCAATGGATTATGAAGACGAGTCACACAACGCCATACGATAGTGATGATGAATGAACATTTCAATAAATGCATGCGTGTTTTTTTATGTTGTTTTGTAATTGTTAATTGTTTCTTAAATAAAGAAATAAACTAAATATTTAAATGATGATTTGTTATTTGCAACACAACTTTATATTTGAGATTCTTTACAAATGTATATTTAGTTTTGTATCATCAAATTTATAAATTTTATTCCATAGTTTTCAAAATTAAATGTAAATGACCATAAAAACATTAATAAAGTAAATCATTGATGTAAGGTCAGGGAACGTAATACATATATACATCTGACCATGTAGAAGCTAAGTCTTGTTGACTGCTGAAGTCTGTAAAGTTTTGTTGTCTGCTGAAGTCTGTACGCAATGAAAATGTCGACCGTTTCGAAAATAAGTTTTTAAGACCCTAATAAATAAAATATATGAATGGCAGATCTGGTCAAATACTTTCAAAATTGTATTTTTTTCAGCACTTTCATAAGTGTCTGCCAGAATGTTATCCGCGTGATAATGGTCTGCCATTGTTATTTTCCGATAGTAATAATAATCTATTTTCAAATATCAAAATGGCAGACGTGGTCAAATGGTTTCAAAGTTCGCCAAAAATTTCCACCTGTCTTACCTAAGCGCGCGCCCCGTCCACCACTCTGGGCTTAGTGACTCCTCATCTCATGTATAGTAGGTATTATTAGGGGAATCAACACACAAAAATCCAGGTCTGGTCAAATACATACAGGTAGCTTTGCGCTAGCTCTCTAGCTATTACTTCTTATGGAGAGAAAACGTAAACATGTACCACGGGCGAAGCCGGGGCGGACCGCTAGTAAATAATAAAATAATAAATAGTGTATTAGATTTGTTATTGTATCTTGTATACCTACGAATAATTATTCTTACGTCTTGTTGGGAAATGTTCAAATACCTACCTATTGAAATAATTTACTGTTACAAATCATTAGTGTTATTAGTTTTGAGTGAATAGGCATGGATCAGAAATTCAGAATATAATATGCTACTAACTACTCAAATACATACATGTTTACACAACAAACACCACTGACCTCTATAACTATAAGTTATAGAGGTCAGTGACCGTCAGTGACAAACACTATGGATACCTACGCTCGCGAATGCAAATTCGGTGATTTACTAATTATTGATACCTAGTCATTGAATTCGTTTTGAAATAGCCTGTACTTTGTAATTTTTAGTGTTATAGACATTTATAAAATGTGGTGCTCATTTTTTTGTAATAAATCATCCCGCTAACGCTATTGTATTTTCGTTGTTTTATTTCAAGTGAACACCTATACAATTTTGTCACGAGCCGCCTCTGGCCTCTGGGTGAAATAAACAAGTCAAATGATTTTTGTTCTAATTGTATTTTGGTAGTAGTTTGTTTAGAATTTACATTACCATTGTTTAATTTTTACCTACTATATTTTACTAAAAGTCGAGTGCGTCGAAATCGTAAATATCTTTTTCACCTTCCTGGTTTTTTTCCATAGTAAATAGTGTTTTAGATTTGTTGTTGTATGAATAATTATTCTTA